>PVLC010019141.1:0-31077 GCA_004027655.1 Graphiurus murinus | reverse complement strand
TTGCATCCATTTCCCTGCAAAGAACATGATTTTATTCTTCTTTATGGCTGAGTAAAATTCCATTGTGTACATATCCCATAGTTTTGTAATCCATTCATCTGTGGTTGGACATCTTGGCTGCTTCCATAGTTTGGCTATTGTGAATTGAGCTGCTATAAACATAGATACACATGCATCGTTCTGATAATTTGGTTTCCCTTAGGGGGAGGGAGGGGGAGGGAATGGGGAGGGAATCGGGGAAGGGGTCAAATGAGAATTGTGTGCAAATATGTTGTTAACAATTTGTACTTAACAAAGATGTATGCTATATTGCACGAGTTACTACAATAAAAAATTTTAAAAAAAATCTTACAGAGTCCAAATCATGTGTAACATAAATTTGGGGAAACTCTATGAACCAAAAATACAGACGAAGTGAATTGAGTTTGTCTCCTAGATGCTTGATTTTCTCTCACTCCCAACCTTCAACTTTTGGAAAGAATGGATCCACATATGCCCATACTTCCCTCCCCTCCCCTCAGTGTTTCTGTGGCAGGGTACATAGCCAACTTCAATTCTGGGCATGATGACACTACCTCTCATGTGTGGTAGGAAGGCAGGAGATGTGTTCAAATCACCTCCCATAGCACTTTCTATGAATGAAGACACTGGATAATCTCATTAACACAGATGGACACACGGACAAATATAAATTTTGTGATTATTGAAGATGGATCCTTCCTTGTTTCAGGTAAATGTTCATTCTTTGAACACACTAAGAAGAGGGCAAAGTCATGAGTCCATTGAGAAATGGAAAGGTTGCATGGGTAAATCCTGAAAATAAAAATCACCAGAGTATTTACAAGAACTAAAAAATTGATAAGATCAAATAAATAATTTAATTCCATAAACAGAAGTGGGTCTGTGAATCATCTAAGATGGGATAACTATATTTGTTTCACTAAAAGTAGCAATATAATTCTTTATTCTTGCTCTGTAGAGATTAAGTTATCAAATACTTGGCAATTTGTAGCATTTAACATGAGACCACTACTTTATAGAGATAATATAACATATAATGTTTAATGTTCTTCTTTATATTGTTAATAGGAAGGAATCAAAATAGATTTAGTCAACCGAATTGGGTCATTCTATTACCTCGATTCTTGCATTTCTTTTTATTGTTGTTTTACTGGTAGTTGTATTTAAAAATAAGTGAGTTAGCAGCTGAACCTAAAACAATTACAAATGAATTTTATATGTGTGTGTGTTGAATATACTTGTCACCTAGATTTTTGAATTTACTATTTGAGATACTAGCTATGAGTTACTGATATGAAAGTGATGTCTTAGTTGAGTTAATCCTTTTTCTCTTTATTTCAAAAGTACTACAATTTCCTACTAATTAATAACTATGGCACATTGCTTTAAATTATGCTTTTTAGAGTCCATTTTCCTTCTACCAAGCTCATTGCCCAACAGGGAAATACCTCTGCCTTTAGTCCCTCTCTTGCAGTCCATCTGTTCTCAGGACCAATTCTGGGAAGAAAAGTAGCAATAAGAGTTTCCTAGGCAATGGGGACATCTTTCATGAGAAAACCCACATTCTTCCTGAGGCAGCAACAATCAGGTAAGTGCTGATTATTCTTTCCATGCCATACAAACTCGTAATATCTCTCGATGTGGGAAAAGAGGTTTGATAGTCAAGCTTTCCCCCCAAATCGAGACTGTCTGATCCTTTTAATCCTGATGATGATACGTGCACTGTGAAAATTCTCATGTTACCTAGTCAAATTCCTAAATAAAACCAATGCCATGAAACTGAGGATGCCACTTAGGGAATAATTTCAGGTATACTATGCTTTCAGGTGTAAGTCATTTTCTGTTAAAAGTTGTAGAAGCTGGACTTCTAACTCATCATTAATCAAACCCACATTTACATTTGAGGTGCTACAATTTCTCTATTGACAATGTTGGGTGTAGAAATTAAGCAGGGTGATCAGCAAATGACAGTATTATTTTCTGAAACAAAATTATGTACAGGAACATAATTTTAGCTTCCTTTCTACTTGGGAGGTGTTTACAATTACAGAGGGTTCAGAATATCCTACAAAAATATATAGTAATGTAACTTTATTTCACACCAATGAGTTGACTTGCTCTTGAGCACTTATTATTCTCTAATGGTTGAATAAACATTAATATATTAATACTAAACTTTAATATTATTTTAAAGCAATATTTAAATAAACTTTAATATGGTCAACTTTGTTTTTTATTTTTTTAATACTGGGGATTTAGGGTGAATTTTGAGCTATACCTCTAACTCTATTTTATTTTTTATTTTGAAACAGGATCTAAGTTGCTGAGGGTCTTGCTAAATTGTTGAGGCTGTCCTCAAACCTGTCTCAACCTTCCAAGTACTGTGATTACAGGCATGCACCACCATGCCCAGCTAATATGATCAACTTTAATATGGTAAAATGAGGTAATTCATTCTCTCCTAGCTTAAGTCTACCTTTTTCAGGTAAATATTTAGTTCATTCAAAGTCCAAATTCCTTATCAAGACTAGTTTTGTTTATTTCTAGAAGTTACCACCTGCCTTTTCCAAAAATGGTTTCTGAATAAAACCCTGATTGGCAGGATTTAGGAGAATGGAGGAAGTGGACAAGGTGAATTTGGAGAGGGGCTTCCTTCTCCCCCTTGCCTCATGAGTCCATTCTTCAACAGAATAACATTCCTGACATTACTCCTTACTCCTTTCCAGGAAAAGAGGAGGAACTGGTCTGCTGATGGACTAGAGAGAGAAAGGTGAACTCTGATACAGTTCCTTCCTCCTTCTCTCTGGATGTGTTCATCTGCAAGGACACACTCAACCTGTTCTGCTCTCTTGGGACAAATGAGTCCTGTCCCTGAAAAGGAGGCCCCCATTTTTCTGGTTGTGTCAAAGACGGGATATATCAGCCTTACTGGTTGTTATGGTTTGGATCTGGAATGCCCCCCAAAGTCTCGTGTAGAAAGCAGGGTCCTCAGTGTACAGAGTTCAAAACTGAGGCTTTGAGGCCATGCTAGGATCACGAGGGCAGTGACCTCATCAGTGGATTAATCGATAGAGTGGATTGGTCCAATGATAGATGGATGGACCGCTGGAAGGTGGATGGAACCTGACTGGGTAGTAGTTCACTAGAAATACTCCTGGAAGAATTTACCTTCCCCCTGACCCATTCCTGTGTTTCCCTCATTCTCTGCTCCCTGGCTTCCATGAGCTGAGCAGCTCTCCTCTGCCACACCCCACGCCCTTCCATCTTGATGTCCCTGCCTTGGAGCCAACCAACCATGGGCTGAGCTCCTAACACTGTGAGCCAAAATAAACCTTCCTTCTCTAAGTTCTTCTGGTCAGGTATTCGGGTCACAGTGATGAAAAGATAACCCATGAGGTAAGCCATCTTATTGTCTAGAAGAGTGATGCTATGTTCTTCCATGTTCTTTCTATCTGTAATTCAACTTCCCTAAGTGCTATGTTTTTCTCTCAGTTGGATCTCAACTGGAACAGGAAAGAAGGAGTTATTTAATAGTCATCTCACATCTCAACATCAGCATTATCAATAACTTTCTGTAATACGAAGCAAAGAAATATGGCAGTAGAATGAAGGGTGATATGGGGTCAAGACAAAGATTTTGATTTGGTTTGTTTTTAATGGGAACTGTTATAGTATGTTTATATGCAGTAGGAATAGACAAAGTGAAGGTGTGGGGGAGAAATAGTAATTGTGGGAACAAAGTCTTTCCCTAGAGGAATGGAGTTCATGGAATCCAGTGTAGTGATGGTCCCTAGATGAGGAGAGCTGCAGAGCATCCATTGTAACACAAAGGGAAGTGGGAAGCAGGGGTAGATGCAAAGAAACTTGGCCTGTGCTGTGTAATATACAGGATAGGGGAAAGAGTTTTAAAATGAATAAGTGATGTGTGTCAAAGTTATGAGAGAATATAATTAACATTATATTTGTCTCCATCCGTTTGTGACCTTTTGTGACCTAGTAGGAAAGGTAATCAAAGAGAAATTGATGTAGCAAGAAAAGTGATGAAACTAAACATTCTTAGTTGCAAAATCAGAAGTATTAAGGGACAAGTGAAAACACAGGCAAATTGTGTGACAGTGGCTCATCGTGGCTCACTGTGTATGCCAGCCATCTGAAGTCGATGGGATCAGAATAATTATTCACCTATGATACAATTACTTGCTTTCTTAATTATGGACTTTTAATACTTTCTTTTTAGAAAACATAATTTGGCTTTACCATCAAATCAATATTTTAGCCAAAGCAACTTTCTCTGTGGCTTATGTGCTCAAATTGACACCTTTATCAAAGCTAATTTTTACATCTATGCTGTGTGTGGATTCCATTCCTTTCATAGCATACAATGAGGAATATTAATAAATCAGTTCTTGCTTCATAGGTGTAGGAGAATAAAAAACTCTCCTGGCATGGGTAAGGCTGGGGACCCTTCTTTGTCAACATTGTGACTCTGCTGCAACCCTACAGAGAGGTGCAGGCTATAATATGATTAGTTTGTTGACAGGATTGCACCACGTTGGCCAGGTGGCACAGCTAATGTAAATGAATGTATGATGCCAGTTCACACTCTTTGACTTCCCACTTCCATGTGCTTAAAGATGTGAATCGGCACAGACCTTAATCGCATTCTTGCCAATTCTCCTTTCTTGCTTCTATGTAGTGGGATGGGCAAAATAACCCAGGGGTCCAGTCATGACACTCCCTTTTCCCTCTTTTTAAACTTGGGGAATTTGCACTATTTTAGAAATTGGCAGCAGACTTGGAACTTAAGAGGAGAAGACAGAAATGCTCTTCCCTTAATAAGTTTAAATTGCATATTTGAGTTTTATGGGGAATCCTTCTGTTGTAGATAGATGGATGATAGAGAGATAGATAGATAGTAAGTATTTGGCAATAGTCTAGCTAAGAGTAAAGAAACTATTTGATTTCCCCTTTTCATTGTCTCTTGGATGTATAAATCCTACAGGACCTTCAGAGAGAGTAGAGAGCATAGGACCACACTAGAGGAATCAGCTATTTTTTTGATCTCATAGGCATCATGACATTCTAGAACCATCTCAGTCCCTCATCTCTGAAAAAGACATCTATCATTTCCCAATAACTAGGATTCCTATGCCCTATTTGAACATGCCAAATCCTAGCTTAGGTGAGGAGCAAAGGTAGAAATAAATTTTGTAGATCCTGTATTTAGTAGATCTAGTGGATCCTGTATATAGACAGTAGAATAGACAAATGAAGCCAGCTTTCAAGGTCAGGAAAGACAGATATGGATGGTGGCAAAAAAAAAAAAAAAGATTTAAATATTTGAGATCTTTACTTCTCATGTTTTGTTCATTTATGATTTAAAAGAATTCTCAGCTGTAGCCTGAAACTAGCCTCTCAAGTAAGCAACAAATTTTAATTTCAAATTAGAAGTTTCTTTATCCATGTGTTAGAAAGTAGCACAATTTACTGTTTGAGAACATTAGACTGCTTTCACAAAAAATGAGTTTTTGTTATAATTCCTAGGAAAACATTTCTTCTCTGAAACAAGCTGTATTGCAATGTCAGATTCAGAAAAGACCTCTGCAAAAGTATCTCACAGAGTTCTTTTTTTTTTTTTTTTTTGGTACTGGGGATTGAACTCAGGGCTCAGGGGCATTCACCTCCGAGCTACACCCCCAGCCCTATTTTTTATTCTTTATTTTGAAACCGAGTCTCACTAAGTTGCGGAGTGCTTCACTAGGTAGCGTGCGCCACCACGCCCGGCTTCTCACAGAGTTTCAATGTACTCATTTTATCAGTTTTTGCTTGACTCTTAGAAATCCTCTTCTTAATCACCTTGTACCTAGCCTTTTCATCAGTTCAGGTACCCAAACTTCTGCCTTTAAATCTATAAATTCAATCCTATCGACAGCAATGATGCTGCCTAAATTAATTTTTGCTGTTAGTCAACTCAATCATGTCGTTAAGCTTTGAAAACAAAATGTAATTAGGCAAATGGCATTTTAACAAACTGAGATCATCAAATTATTTATAATAAGACAAAGTTATGGTTGATATTTGTGCTAAATAAATAGTGCTGTGGGAGATACAAAGCAAGAGAAAGGAAAACACAGCCTCTTTGTTCAAAGATTGTGGCCATTTGTTGGTGTTTCACCTATTGTTATAAAGAAATTACCATTTTATTAACCTATAATCTTATGGTCAGGAATTCAAATAAAGCTCAGCTGGAGATTTTCACAAACCATTGCAGTCAGAGTTGTTTTATTTTTATTTTTATTTTTTATTTTGAAACAGGGTCCCACTAATTTGCCCAGACTGGCCTTGAACCTGTGATCCTCATTTCTCATTTTCCCAAGTACTGGGATTGCAAGTATATTCCACAACATCTGGCTACAATATATCTGATTTTGAGAGATAATATTTAATCAGTTGTCTATTTGTGATTTTTTTCCATCTTTGGAGAGGGAAATTTCAATGTTATATTGATTTATTTGGTTTGAAACCATGCAGCTTAGTTTGCTCCTAGACAGACAAACAAAACACATGTTTGTTTTTACCTGCATGAACAGGTTTATGTTGGGTTCAACAAGTCAAAAACAAAAAAAAAAGGAGAAGAAAATATTGGAAGTACTTATTGTCAGCACTCCTGGCCCACTGCTTTGGAATCCTAATATGCATATGAATTGTATGAGAACTTAAACTGTAGATTCTCATTCAGTAGGTTATGAAAAGGGAAAGGGATTTTGCATTTTCTAAAGCTCTGAAGAAATGACAATGCTTCTGGTGAACAGACTACTTTCTGAGTATTGAGAGAGTACATTAATTTAGAAGAAATTAGATTCGGCCGTGAGGGTAGATGTTGGGAGGAAAAACTGGGAGAGATGTTATATGCTTAGAGGGCCCTCCAAGAGCACGACACTTTAGTGCATTTAAAACTGTTCTTGAATGTTTTGATTTTTTGAAAAGCCCATATTTACCAATGGCAAAAATATATGGAAACAATCAAATAGGACAATACTGCCTGGCTTTATTTTATAATTAATTTTAATAAAAGAAATTATGGGAAATATTAATAACATTCAGAATCACAGCTAAATTCATGATAATAAAAAAAAAACATAGCACATTAATAAAGATGAGGTCAAGAGTCTATTTTCCTGAAAATAAAAACAAGGTAGATCTCTCTCTGACTTCCTGGTCTCCATGAGGTGAGCAGTGTGCCTGATCACCAGCTCCCTGCCATGATGAATTGCCTTGCCACAGGCCCCAAAGCAACACCAACTCACAGTGATGGAAACCTCTGAAGCCAAGAGCTGAAATAAACCTTTCTTCCTTGTAAGTTGTTTGTCTCAGAATACTGTCTCAGGAAAAAGAATTTTAGGTTCCATTCTTGCTGAAAGGTAGACATAGTTTGTACCACTCGCCAGGCAGAGCCAGATGAAGAAAGAGAAACAGATCTGCAAGAATCTCCACCTAGTCCTAGCAACAAAGAAGAATCCAAGATGGATTGTTTAGTTCCAAATCCCCCAAATCCCAAATAATGTGAAAATTCTTTAAAACAGAGAAGGAAAATGAAGCAGAAAGAAGATTAGGCCAGCAGACAGCGACAAATTACAGGTCTATAAAAAAAAAAATTAATGAGCACAAATAAAGCTAGGCAATTTTGTGTGTTGACTATGAAAGAGCATTTAGATGTCATTGCAAATATTCCACACATATAAAAATGTAGTAGGGAACAGCTGCTACATACCAGTGATCTGTGATCTGCCTTTACTAGTTCCCTAAATGATAATACATATATTTTTAACACCAGACTTTTTACATTTGGTATATTCACTTAAAAAAAATATTGGTGCATTGTAATCATACATCTTAATGAGGTACAAACTGATAGAGGCATACATGACATGCACACAGCACTCATTTAGCCCTTCCCCAATTCCCACCACATTCCCTCCCCCCTCCCTCCTTCTCATGTTTGGCTTAGTGATTGACTTTGATGTTAGTGAATGTATATTATGATAAGTGAGATTAGTCGCAAAAAGTAAAAAATTGGATGCTCTCCCAAATATGCAGAAGCTAGGGCAAAAAGGCGTCATAGGAGGGAATCTAGGACAAAGAAGGAGAAACCTTAGATGAGAAAAGAAGGCAACCTAACTGAAGGAAATGGGAGAGGGCAGAGGGAAATACCCTAATGCATATAATGTACATTCACAAACATATCAAAAAAAAATAAGAATGGGCTAGGAGTATAGCTCAGAGATAAATGTCTCTGGGTTCAAACCCCAGTACTAAAAAAAAAAAAAATAAGTACATTCATCTTGCAAAAAGACTTTCTATTATGGCTTTGAAGAAGCAAGTGCCATATTCTGAGCTTTCTTATAGAGACAACTGTGGAACAAGGAGCTAAGACCAGTAACCAGCAAGACACTGCAGCTCTCATTTGACAGTATGTAAGCAATTAAATGCTTCCAACAATGATAAAAGATCCTTCCTCAGACAAGATCTCAGAAGAGAACTTAGCCCAGAATGCCCTTTGGTAGAAGACTTATACAGGACCCAGTTAAGCTGTGCCTGGACTCCTGACCCACAGAATCTCTGAGATAATAATTATATATTGGTTAAAGCCACTAAGTGTGTAGTAGCATTGTTATATACCAGGTAATACAAGCCCTAACTCTTCACATTCATAAAAGGATTTTAAATTTGAATTTAACATAAAAGACATGCCTTGACTTCATATTTTTATTCAGAGCAAACATTCTCAGCCTAGGCCACACGATTCTTTGTTGCAGGAATGTGGGTGTGAGGGGTTGTGCTGTGTGTTTAGGATGTTTAGTAACACCATTGGCCTCTACTCACTAGATGCCAGTAGTACTTACAGACTCAAAATATTTCTAGAAACTGCCATGTATCATCTGGGAGGGGGGAGGGCAAAATCACCCCTGTATGTAAACCACTGATTTGGAGGAATTTCTTGACTTCTAATCTCTTATTTGTCGAGTGAAAGAGCTACTGCATGCTGACAACAGTGTTATGATCTTCTGTTTATTTATTTTATACTTTTATTGGTGGATTGTAATTATGCATCATGGTGAGATTCAAAGTAATGCAAATGTACATGCACATATCACTTGCTGCATTTCCCTCCACATCTCCCCATTCCTCAGCCTCCCCAGACATTTAGTGAGATCAGTACTGATACTTTCACATATGGACATACAGGCATAATATTATTTGAACTGTTTCCTTCCTCCATCTTCCTTTTTCACCTCTCCTCCAAACACACCTCAAACCCTACCACTGTTCTAATGGACTCTCTCTTCATTAATCTGAAGGTCCTTTTCTTTCCCATTTTCTCTCAACTTCCACATATGAAAGAAAACATGTGACCCCTGATTTTCTGGAATTGGTTGATCGCACTTAGAATAGTAATAATCTAAACATAAAATAGCTCCTTGGTTGCTTTTCAATTTGCTAAATAGCTCAAAGGCTATAAATAAAAGGAAATTTGGCCAGGCATGGTGGTGCATGCTTCTACTCCCAGTACTTGGGAGACGGAGACCGGAGGATCAGCCAATTCCAGAAAAAACAATATATTGAGGTTGCTTTTAATTTTGCTCTTTTGCAGTATCATAGTAAACATTCTTAAATGCTCATATTTGCACATTTCCATTCATTCTTATAACAATAATGTGTATGCAAAACTGCTACTTTAAATGGCGTACATTTTCCTAATGTCTGCATATAGCAATGTCATTTCAGAAAAACAGTGACAAATCATTCCTTCTAAAATGTACAAAATTTCCCTTTCCCCAGCTCAACGACTATCTTAATCTGCCAGTTTGTCCTTTGACAAATGAGACTTCACTATACTGACAATGCTGCAGTGAAAAAGCCCCTCTCGTACACAGTTAATGGGAGAGTAAATCAGAACAATATTCCTGGAAAATGATTTTCGGCTGAGCATTCAGAGCCTTGAAAATGTTCGTACCCTTTGGCCTACTTCTGGGAATTTATCCTAAAGCAACAATTCAACGTTGGAAGGAATAATTGTACCCTAGAAAGTTTGTTCCATTATATTTTTAATGGCAAAGTCATGTAAGCATACTACTTGTTTAAAACATAAAAAGGTTATGTAAATCATGGCATATCTATTAAAATTACTAAGCAAGGATTAAAATAATGTTTATGAGCTGGGCATGGTGGCACACACTTGTAATCCCAGCATTCGGGAGGCTGAAACTGGAGGATCCGGGTTTGCGGCCAGCCTCAGCTACCTAGTGAGGCACTCCGCAACTTCGTGAGACTTGGTTTCAAAATAAAGAATGAAAAATAGGGCTGGGGGTGTAGCTCGGAGGTAGAATGGCCCTGAGTTCAATCCCCAGTACTGCAAAAAAAATAAAATAAAATAATGTTTATGAGTATAAAATATGTGTAGGAAAATGATGGAAGGAAATATATCCAGATTGGCAGGAGAGTGGCTACCTCTTATAGGTGAAATGCACATTGCCCAACTCAAGGAGGCATTGGCTACTTTGAATTCAATGTGAGTGGTGCCCCCTGGAGTTGTGCAGTGAGGCAGCACTCATGAGATTACTGAGGCTTCATCATCTGTGATTGGAGGGGATAGGTCCTCTCTGGCCAGTGTGTAGGGATGCCCAAAGGAGATTCTTATGAGGAAGACACAAAGACAAACAGCCAAACAAAAAGATACCCTAAATCCCAAAGGCAAACATCAATACAAAAGTGGTTCTGCCATATACTAGGGAACAAAATACAAGAACACAAATGTAGATCCAGACTGTGGGTGACTTCACACTTAATAACAACAAATAATACTGTAAAATAATAATGTAACTAGTTTGATTCTTCTTACCATATACTGAGGGAGTGGAACCTTGATTTCTACTTAAGATGATATATTACCTGCTAGTAGAAACATCAGAATAAATGGAATTTGTCTCAGTTGCTTCAGCTATGAGCTCAGTGAAAGTAGGGCTTCCTTCAATACTATTTTGCCTCTTCTCTCTGGAACACTCCCAAGAGCTCTAGCTAGCTCATGCATGGTTCCACCATTCTTTGGAGAGAGCTTCTGGTCCATTGACACCTGTTCCTACCATCCACTGAGTCTCAATGCATGCTCAGGGATACCTCCACCCATCTCTGCTCTCCAGGCACAGACCTGTGAACATCCGTATCCTCCTCAACCTGTTGGGGAGGACCAGGACTATGGTCCACTCACCACTTCCTCCTTATTCCCAGGAGCTAGAGAGAAGTTAATCTGCACTCCTCTGGACTTTGTATGTTATGGGTGGAATGAAGTTTGCTGGGAGGAAGCCCCAGCCTTCTATTTCTGAACATCATATGTTACCATTTCTCCTTTATGGCGACCTTAGCCTGCTTGGTAGGAAGGAAGAGAGAGGAGCAGAAAAAGGCTGCTCTGGAAAACTTGGAAACTTTCTGATTCTTCACAAAGGAAGTGAAATACAAATCCTCTCTGATCTCAGATTTCTAGAATGACCCAAATGTTTTATCACCTCCCCAACTTATACACAGGGACTCAGTCCCAGGAAAGAGATAAAGGCACCAGGTGCAGGAGCTCTCATTTGTGTTCCTTGCCCAAACTCTCTCATTTGTCCCTAAGCTAGGAGGATTTTGATCTAGTCTGTAGCAGCAAAACCATCTGGTACTGCTTACAGAAGGTTATGTGTACCAAGTTCTTGAAAATCAAAAGCCTCAGCTTTGAAGACCAGTGTGCCTGTAGTAGAGGATTTGAACTCTTAGTTCTCACTAAACATGTCCATGTCTTATCTACAATGAATCATCTTCAACTGAAGTCAAGAAGGAGCTTAGTGGAAGACCACATCAGCTAGCCACCACTAACAGGGCTCAAAAGTCGCCATTGCAGCCTAAGCAAGGCTCACCTCCCTGCAGGACTCCATGCCTCCATTAAAAGTAGTCAAATGAGAACACAAGAAGTATTTTTCCTCCCACTACATCACTTCCTCGACCATTTCTTGCATATTATGAGGATGCTCCCACCTCAAGATCACAGAGCTCTTCCCTCAAATATTTGCTCCCTCATTTCCCTCAGAATTTTCTCAAAAGTCTCTTCCATGGAACCTTCTCAACCCATCCTATACACAATTTCAACTGCCTGGGTGCCATGATTTGAATGTATGACCTCCAAAATCCATGTGGAATCTTTATCCCCTCTGAGGTTGTATTACAGGGGCTACAGCTGGGCACAGTGGCACACACATGTAGTCCCAGTTCTTGAGAGGCTGAGACAGGAGGATCTTGGATTTGTGGCAAGCCTCAGCAACTCAGTGAGATGTTGTTTAAATATTTTTAAAAATGGGGCTGAGAGTGTAGCTCAAAGGTATAATGCTCCTGGGTTCAATCTCAAGTGCCAGAAAGACAAACAAACAAACAAAAAAAGAGAAAGATTTTGGAGAGTGACTTATAAAGTACTTATTAGTGCTTAATAAAAGGGGTGTGGGGAACTATGTCAGGCCCGTTTTTGTCCTTCTGCCTTCTGTCATGTAAGGACACAGTATTATTGAAACAGGAAAAGGGCTCCCTCACCAGACACTGAACCTGCCAGAAGCTTGACTTTGGACTTCCCAGTCTGCATATATATAATTTATAATTTATATTTATAATTTATATTTATAATTTATATTTATAATTTATATTTATAATTTATATTTATAATTTATATTTATAATTTATAATATAAATTCTAATATATTTATAATTTATAATATTTATAATATATAATTTTGTATTATATAATTTATTATATTATATAATATATAATTTATATAATAATTATATAATACTAACATATTATATAATACATTATATTATAAATTATAAATATATAAATAAATTATATATTATATATAAATAAATTATATATGTATTATATAATATATATAATTTTGTATTGTATATAAAATTATATATATATATAATTTGTACTGAAGATTGAGCCCAGGGGCATTCTACCTCTGAGCTACACCCCAGCCCTATTTTTATTCAGAAAAAGGGTCTCACTGAGTTGCTGAGGTTCTCTCTAAGTTTCTGAGGCTGGCCTTGAGTCTGTGATCCTTCTCTCTCAGCCTCTCAAGTACTGGTTTTGCAGGTGTGCCCTGCTGCATCTGGCTAGACATGCCAATGTTGAGTAACTTCTTTCCATGCTTCAATTTTTCTCCTAAGTGGTTATCACAAGGGTACCTCATCTCCTCCTTAATGTTAGTGAGAAAAAGGCAGTATGTTCTATTTGCTATTGTCATGCCAGTCACACAAAAGCCAAGTTTGGAAATCAGAATGAAGAGATTATATTCAAATGAATTCCCACAATGTAGAGGAAAGGGGGTTATGGCAAGGAGAGGAGCTGTCACATTAGGGAGGACACTTCAATCGTGACATCTGAAAGTATCTCAAAGGTCAGAGAGAAAATAGCTTTCTTCTGTAGGAAGGAGTACTGAGGCCAGGAAGAGCAGGGGCCAGAAGTGAGAATTGCTGAGGGTGGACTGGATAATAGAGTAAGGAGTGCTTGCCCCAAGGTCAGCCAGTTCTTCCACTGAGGGGCAAGGACGGGTTATTCCAATCTTCAAGGGTACCCTAAAGTTCAGATCCTTCCTGGGGGAAGGAAAGAAGCCTACCTCAAGATTCATCATTAGTTGGGCATGGTAGTATACACCTGTATGCCCAGTACTTAGGGGGTTGAGACAGGAGGATTACAGGTTCAAGACCAGTCTCAGCAACTGGTCCTGTTTCAAAAACAAAAAATAAAAAGGACTAGGGGTGTAGGTCAGAGGTGGAAGGCCTCTGGGTCCAATCTCTAGTACCACAAAATAAAAGAAGAAAAGTCATCAATTTAGATTACTGGACATTTTGCTCATATTGGTCAATCGGGACAAATAGTTCATAAATATTTGTCATTTATGAGGCAGAGAATGAGACTTTGCAGAGTTCATGTCTGGCTTTACTTTTTATAAACAAGGGGTCACCACTGAGTCCTATCTAAGTCATGTGTTGAAGGGAGGTTCTTTTTTTATGGTATTTGGGTATTGAAACAGGAGAATTCTGCCTCTGAATTACATCCTCAGCCCTATTTAATTTTTTTTAAATTTTGAAACAGGGTTTCATTAAGTTGCTGAGGCTGGCCTTGAACCTGCAATCCTTTTGTCTCTGCCTTCCAATACTAGGATTATAAGCATGCTCCACAGCACCTGGCTAGGGAGGTTCTTTGAAGTATAACATGTTCTGGAACTTGAAGGTAGTTATCTTCTCTGTTTTCTAGGTGAGGCTTAATATTGTTATTCAGAGCCTTACACAGTGTGTCATAGAAAAGGCAGCCAATAAATACTTTGTTGAATAGATGGAGTAACACTTCTTAAAAAGAGGGAAAACAAGTGAAAGAATAACCAGGCAGAGCAGAAAAAAATGAGGAGGAAGCCCAGGTACCATCTCAGACTTTACCTTCTAAAATAACAATTAAGGCTGGGTGGGGTGGTGCACAACTCTGATTCCAAGGAGGATTACAGGATGGATGTCAGTGGGTGGTGATTTAGTGAGACCCTGTTTCAAGCACTGTACTAGATGTGCTGTATCCACAATCTAATTCCAGCTGTGACCCAGCTGTGATCACCAGGCTGCTCCACCCTGCCTTGGCTTTTGCCCATTGCAATTTGAAATGGGATGATTGACACAGAGAGAAAATGTACTTATGCCTTCATCGAAATCTACTTTAAACAAAAAACTCAGAACAACTTTTACTTTCTCTTCTTGTTTTATGAATTCATTGTTAAACTCTCTTTGTAAAATTGTATTTACTCTGTTTCAGGCTAGAGGCTTCCCAAAAATGTGTTATGCACAAAATGTTTCACAAGCTTTTGGCAGAGGTCACATTAAAAGTACAAGCATTCAACTCAAATTAGTCTCTCAATAAAGGCAAATGCATCCATTTAAAATTTTACCATTGTTCTTAAAGAAAAACAGAAGGAAGAAAAGCCACTCTATGGTATATAGCATCAGGCTTCCCTTCTGAAATATCTCATGGGACAGAGCTTATTTGGAACTTTTGAAAGACTGTGCCATTCTACTTTGCTTCTACAAGAGAATCCTTTATAGTCATTATCTGTGTATCTATTGGATTTCCTACTATGTAAGATACAGCATAATCACATTCTCCAAAAACTTACTTATACAATTCAAAAGTTATATAATAATCCTAAAATGATGACTTAATCTTGTATTTGGATGAAAAAAACAATAGGGCACTTTGGAATGAGGTAATGATTCCTCCTACATCAATTATCTAAAACTTCATAGAAACAAAGGAATTTCCACTACACCTCTGAGGTTTAACTATGTGACATATTTAATTATAGGAAATTAAATTATATCTACCTTTAAAACATTAAACCCATTATTTGATTTTGAATACATAATGGTTAAAACCTTTGTTGTTTAAAATGATTATATAATCATATATGTCAAACTGTGAATTATAAATTTTGTGTTAACAAACTCCAATCTTTGAATAAGATTAGTAAACAAATGGCACATTCAATTAGCACTTAAAAATTATAAAGTACTTAGCAAAGGTGCTTTCAAAAGCACTTTGAATTACTTAGTGTGATTGGAGCAGATTAATATAAATGCCAAATAAAATAAAAGTTTTTTTATTCATACAGTTTTTGAATTTTCCCTAGAGGGGAAAATGTAGTACAACCTGTTTTTTTAATTTCTCACATATTGGGATGGTATTTGGAAAGGACCTGCCCATGTGAAATGGTTGTAGTCGTATCCAGAAGTGAGTCTTCAGAAGGTGATTGAATCATAAGAGAGCCAACCTCAGCAGTGGTTTAGTCCAACTGATGGATTCGTAATTTAATGGGCTATCAAGAGATGGAGGAAACTTACAACTGGAAAGTACCACCATCAAGTGGTGTTGGTCCTTTTTTAAAACCTAGGGGCAGATGCTGAGGCAGAGGGCTTGTACAGGCAAAACCTCCTTAAAACCTTAAAAGATCAGTGTTCTGAAACATTTCTCATGAGACATTTGTCTGAATAAACTCCATTTTCCTCTGAGTCCTAAAGCAGCCTCATCTTGTTGAGTTTTGATGACTTGATGTGAGATCTATCTATTGATTCCTTCTAACTCCAAAATGTGGTGTCCATTTTTCCTTTTTGGAAATTTACTTTCATCTGTGCCCAATATTGTACTCTTTGCTTCACAGTCCACTGTTCCATGGCATCTAATCTGGCAGCTGTGGTAGTGCTTATTTATTAACTAACCATTTATATGGTACATACTTTGGGCCAGGCACAGTGCTAAGTACTTACTACATAATTACAAATAGTATCTCATTTTATCTTCATAGCAAAACCATTAGAGTAGTTGCTCTTGTTATCAACCCCATCTTACAGATGAGGCGACTAAGACACGGGGAAGCAAAGTAATTTGGAAAACTAAGATTTAAACCCAGAAGGCCTGATTTCAGAATCTCTTCCATCCACACTGCCATCGCCATAGAGGACTGGATGAAAGGACATGTTACAAAGAGTAGCCTTTACTCCATGTACACAGATGTCATATACCTCTCAATCCCCAAAATGTAAGAATGATAAATTCATTGGGCATTAAACAAGTACTGCATCTTAAGACAATGGTAGGAACACCTTAAGAGTACTAAAAAGCAGCCGGGCGTGGTGGCGCACACTTGTAATCCCAGCATTCGGGAGGCTGAGACCGGAGGATCTGGGTTCGAGGCCAGCCTCAGCTACCTCGTGAGGCACTCTGCAACTTAGTGAGATCCGGTTTCAAAATAAAGAATAAAAAAATAGGGCTGGGGGTATAGCTCGAAGGTAGAATACCCCTGAGTTCAATCCCCAGTACCGAAAAAAAAAAAAAAAGAGTACTAAAAAGCTAAATACAGTTTGATGTCCTTCTTGCTTATCCTTAACCCTTCCTTTATTATTTCCAGCCTAATCTCATTTGTGATTTGAATTATTTTTTTACTCACATAGAGTCTAAACCTGGAAGGAAGTTGGAAGAGATTTTCCAAGTGCTCTATCCTCTTCTTTTGGATTAGACAGTTAAGTCTTTTCTTTGGATTTTAAGTCTTTATTAGGCTTGGTCCCCAAAGTGTTAAGAGGTGTGATCTTTGGAAGGTGATTGGAGCATGAGGGACCTAACTTCATCAATGGACTAACCCATTTGACAGATTCATAATTTAATGTGCTATTTACAGGTGATGGAAATAGGAGATGAGGCCTAGTTGGAGGTAGTACATCCTTGGAAGGGTCCAAGAAGGGTATATTTTGTCCTTGGCATCTTCCTCTCTCTCCTTCTGCTTCCTGGACAACATGGGGTGAGCAACTTTGATCTACTTCACCCTTCAGCTATGATGATCTGTCTCACCCACAGGCCCAGAAACATAGAGTCAAGTGACCGTGAATTAAAATCTCTAAAATCTTGAGCCAAAATAAAGTTTTCCTCCTTATAAATTGATTGTCTCAGGCATTTTGTTACAGTAATGGAAAGCTGACACACCCTTCTATTTCCCCATTTTTCCTCATAGCTATAGAGAACAACTTAAAGGAACAATTCTCAAATTTTTGGTCTCAGGGCCTTTTTATACCCTTAAGCATTAGAAAGAACTTTTGTTTATATAGATTGTTATCTACAAGCATTTGACACATTAGAAATTAAAACTGAGGATTTAACAGTATTTATTGTTAAGTCATTTAAAATAATACTAAATCCACATTAACTTAAATAATACATCTTTATGAAATATATAATTTCTAAGCCAAAAGTATCCTGTAAGAAGAGCAACATTATTTCACAATTTTTAAAATGTGCTTACCAGTTGGCTTAATAGAAGAGAGATAGATCCTCACATCTGCCTCTGTAGTCTCTGTGTTATGGTATCATGTATCCTGTAACTTCAGGGAAACTGCATTATACACTCATGGAAGGATGAGAGTAAAAACGTAAACTAACATTTTAGTATTTTTAAGAAAATAGTTTTGGCTATATAGACTCCCAGAAAAGGTCCCTGACACTCTGCAAACCACTGGTTTAGCATGAGTAGGGAGGTGAGCAAGTGGTTCCTCCGGTATCCTGACCCCAGCTATCATTGACTATCATTGATCCTTTTCCTAATGTTCTAATGTGGCACCAGAGAAAAAGAAAGAAAAAAACTAAGAGGAAACTTTTCTACAATAGGAGCAAAAATGCAGTGTGATCTTTTTCTCTATGAAAAGGAAAATGGATTTTCTCTTTTACTCTGCTTTTAAGAGCTATGAGAGAGCCTGCCTTACTTTTCCTCCAGGCCGGGGTCTTCTTGAAGAAATGAACATGGCATTGATTTAACAAGGAGGTTGTTAGTCAATTTGCCCTAGGTCACTTAGCAGCAAGCTGAAGCTTATAAAAAAAAGTCTTAAAAGAGGATTATAAGATTTTATGGTAATAAGAATTGGGAAGCTACAGAAATTTTTTTTGTTTTTAATGATGGACATTTGGTCATGAACTAATTATCACCATAAGAAAAGGAAATAATATCGGGAGGCTGAGACCGGAGGATCCGGGTTCGCGGCCAGCCTCAGCTACCTCGTGAGGCACTCCGAAACTTAGTGAGACCCGGTTTCAAAATAAAGAATAAAAAATAGGGCTGGGGATATAGCTCGGAGGTAGAATGCCCCTGAGTTCAATCCCCAGTACCGCAAAAAAAAAAAAAAAAAAGAAAGAAAGAAAGAAAAAAGAAAAGGAAATAATAATGGCAAGAGAGTCAACTTTACTATAAATTTAGTCCTACTACTAGTTACTTCTGTTATTAATAGAAGCAATAATATATATCTTTTTTGTGGCACTTGAGATTGAATCCAGAGGCATTCTACCTCTGAGATATAACCCTAGCGTTATTTTATTTTTGTATGTGGAAACAGTATCTCACTAGATTGCTGAGAGTCTCACTAAATTGCTGAGGCTGATCTTGAATCTGTGATCCTCTGTCTCAGCCTCCCAAGTACTGGGATTACAGGTGTGTGCCACTACGCCCAGCTTAATAACAATAATGTAATGCACTGTGTTGGTGTAAGTCACTATCTTTCATAGTTTGTAAGTTCCAAAGCAGGCACCATTGGTCCGTATTGTAACAGAAGTGTAAAAGTTGAATTTTATATGAGGCAAATTGACCCTAGAAAAGTAAAATCCCAGGAAGAGATAAAGCTGGGCATGACTTTGAACTAAAACTCTTTAATACATAAAATGTACATTATGTGTTAAGTAATCAAGGTGCCAAAGAGTAAAGTGACTCTGACCAGCCACAAGCAACCCAGTCTTTAGTTTGTTAGGTGAAAAAGGGCTACAAGACAGGTCTCCAGACTGAAAGTAGAGAAAATATACTTTCAGTGCTTTTCGGTGCTTAAATAATCACAATAATAGCAAACAGTTGCAGAGTTCTAACTGCATCTATGGTAATGAACTATATTGGTTTGAAATTTTCTTTTTTGTTTTGATAATCTTATTATTGATGTCTACTGTTATCCCATTATTAGAAAAAAAGATCTAGTTGTTTAGAGTTATTGCTGACCTACATAGTGACTTTTAATTAACTAATTGTTATTGAATTTTAAAAATTGCTTCAAAGAATCTTTCAGAACTGCCAACAGCTTGGCATCTTTGTGCTAATGAGCCAAAATGCTTTCTTTTCTTCAGGAAAACATAATCGTATGACAAAGCACAAGTCTTAACTGACAGGAACTGGGCTTAACTTCACAATTCTCTCTCCTTCTCAGTCGTATGCATTCAACAAATCATGGGACTATTTGTGGTAGCCCTGTCTTTTTTATTTCCTGAGACTTGCATACAGAAACAATGTGTATTATACAAAAACAAAAATAATAGGTCCTATAGAAAATAAAAATGTATGATTAATCCAGAAAAATAAGAATGAAAAAGGAAAGGGAAAATATAGCAAAGGATTACAGAAATAATTACTAGAATATAAGGACAATTTTTATAAAAATAAGACTGTTATTTCAGTATTAAAATCAGAAAAATAAATTCATAGGCAAGAATTACTATTAAAAATAAAGAAGATCATGACCTGATAATTATCATTATAATTATAGATTGTAACAATTGACAAGAAATGTGTAACAACCCTTCACCTTCCTAACCCCAACAAAAGGCCTTCAAACTAATTATCACCTTCAAACTAATTATCAAAATAAAGTAATTACTAAGTCATTATTAAAAGAAATCCATAATCATTATTCAAAATTTAACTCACCTATTAAAAAATTATTAATTCAAACAGACAAAACTAATGAATATTAGATTTTAAGAACAATTCATAGGCTTTTTTTTTAATGGGTGTGTGGTACTGGGGATTGAGCCCAGAGACATTCTACCTCCGGGCTACACCCCAGTCCTATTTTTTATTCTTTATTTTGAAACAGGGTCTCACTAAGTTTCAAAGAGCCTCATTAAGTAGCTGAGACTGGCCACAAAGCTGGATACTCCAGTCTCAGCCTCCCAAGTACTGGGATTACAAGAGTGCACCACCAAGCCCAGCTCATAGGCTTATTTTGATTGACTTTTTCACACTTTTCATCTCTACCTCTCTAAACTGCATCTTGGTTATTACTTCAGATCAATCTTCAGATTATCATTTGATATTCTTAAATATATACTCTAGTATATTTTAAAGACTACACATTCATTTGTATATCGTTTACTCATTCCTTTATGACAGCTTTTTCTATTGTCATATTTTCTTGTTAAAGTATCTATATCGAGCTGGGCATCGTGGCGCACGCTTGTAATCTCAGCATTTGGGAGGCTGAGACCAGAGGATCTGGGTTCCCGGCCAGCGTCAGCTACTTAGTAAGGCACTCCGCAACTTAGTGAGACCCAGTTTCAAAATAAAGAATAAAAAATAGGTAGAATGCCCCTGAGTTCAATCCCCAGTACCACACACACAAAAAAAAAGTATATTTTTTCTGTTTACATCTCTTAAATCATTTTACTCAAGCTTATTTTATTACCCAAGTCTTCTAATATTTGAGTTTGTGGAATATGGATTCTTTTTATTTTGATCCTCCTTGCTGGCAATATCTTTTCATGGATTTCAAATTTGGTTTGAGCCACTCTTCTTCAAGAGGGAAGAGTTTAATCCTCTTCATTGAAAGCTTTGCTGTAAAATTACTTGCTCATGTGTTTTAATGTCATTGTCTTGTTTTTATGTTAATCTTTTTGGTTTAACTCTAGCACAGAATGAAACATGTAAATTCAAATATAATGTATACTATTATCTGAAGTTTGAATATTTTTGTGAATGACATTGTCCATACCCCAAGCTCTCTGAAACCTTCAAAATCATGTAAGTTTTCTCAATACTTCTCTGGGATGTTTGGTCCATGAGAAAGCACTTTAAAGCTATTAGCTTTATGTCAGTGCTCAGTTCCAGTTCTTCTGTCTTGAAGAAGCTTAGAATTCCATTCCCCAACTCCCTAGTTATGATTATTTCTAATCTAACGCCTACTCCACTTGGATTGCTGCCCAACCAGCTCATGTCTATTGTGCTATCTTATCTGTCTTTGTTCAACTTAAAGATATGGCATGGAACAAGAAATGTCCTTTTTATTCTTTGAGCTTATTTATTATATATATTTTTGGGGTACTGGGGATGGAACTCAGGGCCATTCTACCTCCGAGCTATACCCCCAGTCCTATTTTTTATTCTTTATTTGGAAACAGGGTCTCACTAAGTTGCGGAGTGCCTCACTAAGTAGCTAAGACTGGCTGCAAACCCAAATCCTCCAGTCTCAGCCTCCAAAATGCTGGGATTACAAG
The DNA here is from genome assembly GCA_004027655.1 of Graphiurus murinus. Taxonomy (NCBI): domain Eukaryota; kingdom Metazoa; phylum Chordata; class Mammalia; order Rodentia; family Gliridae; genus Graphiurus; species Graphiurus murinus. Next base: position 9,149 of record PVLC010019141.1, on the reverse strand, counting down.
CATGCACCACCATGCCCAGCTATTTATTATATTTTTTAAATAGTTTTATTTGCAGTTAGTTTTCTGAAATTTTACATGTCCATGGTAGGAGGAGTTAAGTAGCTTAGTTTGTTATGCTATCAATTGAATATTCTCCCAGATATGCACATGATGCCACAAAATAAAAGGAAAAACTGATATTGAAATATGGCATGATTATAAGGACTATAACTTAAATCTGTAATTTGCTTTAAGATTTCTATAGCAAATATGCAGAATTCTGGTTAAAAATCCTATATGACACCTAATGATTTCTCAAATATCTCAAATGCCAAGTATTATGGTTTGGGTCTTGAATGTCCCCACCACCACCACCACCACCACCACCAGGGGCTTGGTCTCAAGCTGATGGAGCTATTATGAAGTGGTGGAAACTTTAGCAGGTGGGGCCCTGTGAAAAGAAATGATGTCAATGGGGTGTTCCCTTGAAAAAAATATTGGGATCCTGGCCCCTTCCTCTCTTTTTCTTCTCCTGGCTCTCATGAGATAAGTAGACTCTTCAATCACACCTCTCCAATACCATCATGGACTGAACAATGAGGCCGAGTGACCATGGACTGAAACTTCCAAAACCAGGAGTCAAAAATAAATATTTCCTCCTTTTAAGTTGTTTATCTCGAGTGCTTTGTCCCAGCCATAGAAAACTAAGACAATACATATAGATGCTAGTGAAACAAGTTTCTATAAGCCGGGCGTGGTGGTGCAGGCTTGTAATCCCAGCATTCGGGAGGCTGAGACCGGAGGATCCGGGTTCGTGGCCAGCCTCAGCTACCTAGTGAGGCACTCCACAACTTAGTGAGACTCGGTTTCAAAATAAAGAATAAAAAATAGGGCTGGGGGTATAGCTCGGAGGTAGAATGCCCCTGAGTTCAATCCCCAGTACCGCAAAAACAAAAACAAAAACAAAAACAAAAAAAAAAAGAAACAAGTTTCTATAGATGCCAATACTGGAAGTGTTAGCCACAGTTCTGTAGTGAGGTTAGCTTTATAGACTTCATAGAGAAGGAGGATCTTGAGCTGTGTTCAGTGAAATGAGTGTAGATCAAAGGGAACAAGACATTCTAAAAAAAATAGCACATCATGGATAGTGGAATAGAAAAAATGACATATAGTAAATTAAGGAACAACCAGAAATGCCCACAAGGAATAAAAAGAGGAGGAAAAAAAGGGAGAGGGATGTTGATAACTGAGGTGGAAGAGGTAGTCAGAGATGAGATCTTGCAGTGTCTTGTACTAAAGAAAGAGCTTTGTAATAAGATATGTAAGAGATATATTTTAAAGACATTACTTTTATTATATAGCAAATACTGGGTTGGAGAGTAGCATATTGTAGCAAGAAAAGATATCCCACAGGCACAATGGTGATGGTTAACACCTGCAATCCCAGTAATTTTGAGACAGGAGGATTGTAAGTTCAAGAACAGCCTTAACAATTTAGCTAGACCTTCAACAATTTGGCAAGACCTGTTTCAAAATAAAATAGAGCTGGGGGTATAGTGTGGAGATAGAACACCCTTGAGATTGATCCCCACCTAGAAATCTCAAGACTATCATGATATATCACATGAAAGGAACTAAATATAAAGAGACAGGATCAAATGAGATGAATAAGATGGCGTGGATACAAAATGTGAATGGTAGGTAGTCTCAACAGGTCTTGGCCAGGGATTGAACATGAGAGACAAAGAAAATGAGGATGTCTTGGATGACTTAGAATTTGTTTCTGAATTGGAAGGCCAGCTAGATTTTGAAGCCATTCACTAAGTGAGAAAACAGAAGTAGTTTTAAGGGAGAAGTCGAAGAAATCTGAGGGGAAGGGTTTTCTTTACTCAGACTCCCTAATAGACGTTTATCTTTAGGGTAGACTAAAGGAGCATCTATGCAGAAATCTTCTATGGCAGCCTACAAACCCATAAAAGAGATGATGATTTTTCCAGAGGTATTCTATGCTTGCTTAGTTGTTTTGCTGATAACGGATCAGCTTATATTTGGAAGATATATTTTAACTTAAAAAGACAACACCCTGTGAGATATTTCAAAAACATTTAGGAAGTATGTTTTATATTTAATAGCAGTTACATTTCAACCATCATGACATTTTTGTTGTTCTTGCAAGCATAGATAGGAAATATACTGGCTTTGAGAGTAATTCTGAGTTGTGGAGTGACATATGACATAGATAATGGAGGCTCCAATTGCTTTTTAGATTTTATGGATAGCTGCTACTACTGACTTTTTCATTGTAAAACAAAGGTCTATTACATTTTTTAGCTAAGAAATGGTGAAAACTTTCATTTATTTTTCTGCTGCCGGCTAGAATTTTATGCACTCAGGGCCTCTTTACATCAACTCTACTAGGGATATGTTGAAGTTCCTGATTTCCTAAGTGACTTCTAGAGTTCCTTACTGTCAAATCACAGACATGCAGCGGGTCTTCGAGGTCTAAAAATTATGCTGAATTACTTTTCACTGAAAGACATACTGCCAGCAAGTTTAAGTCATCATTAGCTAATAATTCTAATATATATAAGAAATTATGTGTTCATCTGCATTGAGTGAAAGAACTTCAATTTTAACATGCAGTGCACTATGACTTTTCTGCTACTATTGAAGGTGATGTGGATGTTTTACACACTTATGTTTGTGGACTTTTGATACAACAAACCACTATATGCACTAATGTGGATGCTTATAATCATCCTAAACGTGATGTAATAAACTTTACAACAAAAATCCAATTTTTCATTTTTCACAACACCTTCATTTCAAGGAGAATGAGTTAGAGGTGAGCATTTTTGTAGAAAAACACCTAAACTTTGTAGTATAGTTTGAAGTCAGGTGTTGCAATGCCTCCTGCATGGTTCTTGTTGCTGAGAACTACATTGGCTATTCTGGGTTTTTTTGTTGTTCCAAATGAATTTAAAGACTGATTTTTTCTACGTCTGTGAGGAATGACCTTTGTAACTTAATGGGTATCACATCGAATCTGTAGATCACTTTTGGAAGAAAAACAGCATGGTATTGGCACAAAAACAGACACATAGAACAATGGAGCAGAAGAGAAGAATCAGAAATAAACCCACACACTTAAAGTCAATTGATTTTTGACAAAGGAGCCAAAAACATACACTGGAAAAAAGATAGCCTCTTCAACAAATTGTTTTGGCAAAACTGGTTAACCATATGCAGGAAAATGGAAATAAACCCCACTTTCTCACCCTGCACAGGAGTCAATTCAAGATAGATCAAAGAGAGCCAGGCATGGTGGCACACACTTGTAATCCCAGTACTTGGGAGGCTGAGACCAGAGGATCTGGGTTTGAGACCAGCCTCAGCTACCTAGTGAGGCCCTCTGCAACTTAGTGAGACCCTGTTTCAAAATAAAGATTAAAAAATAGGACTGGGGGTGTAGCTCAAAGGTAGAATGCCCCTGAGTTCAATCCCCAGTACTGAAAAAAAAGATGGAACAAAGACCTGAAAGTCAGGCCGGAGACCTTGCAGCTACACGAAGAGAGCATAGGCCCAACATTTCAACACATAGACACAGGTAAAAACTTTCTCAACAAGACCCCAAAGGCACAATCAACTCTAAGAAGGATCAATACATGGGATTGCATTAAACTGAAGAGCTTCTGTGCAGAAAAGAAAACTATCAAGAACCTCAACAGAGAGCCCACAGAATGGGAGAAAATTTTTGCCAGCTACTCCTCTGATAGAGGACTAATATCTAGAATATACAGAGAACTCAAGAAATTCACCACTAAGAAAACAACCAAAAAATGGACAAGTTAACTAAATAGACACTTTGCAAAAAAATAAACACAAATGGCCAATAAATATATGAGGAAATGTTCAACACCATTAGCAATCAGAGAGATGCAAATCAAAACTACCCTGAGATTTCACCTAATACCAATTAGAATAGCAATCCTTAAAAACACGAACAACAAATGCTGGCAAGGATGTAGAGAAGTGGAAACTCTATTACAGTGTTGGTGGGATTGCAAATTAGTACAACTACTTTGGAAAATAGTATGGAGGATCCTCAGACAAATGGGAATGAAACAACCACATGACTCAGCAATACCACTTCTGGGTACCTACCCAAAAGAATGGAAACCAAATTACCAGACTAATACATGCCTATCTATGTTTATAGCTGCACAATTCACAATTGCCAAACTATGAAACCAGCCAAATGTCCATCAAAAAATGAATGGATTACAAAACTATGGGATATGTACACAATGGAATTCTACTCAGCCATAAAGAAGAACAAAATTATGTCATTTGCAGGGAAATGAATGGAACTTGGAAGAAGGGGAAACTTTAGATGAGCAAAGAAGGTGATCTAACTGAAGGTGATAGGAGGGGGGTGAGAGGAAAACACGCTAATGCACATGATGTACATTCACAAACATATCAAAGTCAATCACTAAACCAAACATGAGAAGGGAGAGAGAGGAGGGAATGTGATGGGAACTGAGGAAGAGCTAAATGAGTGATGTGTGGATGTATGCCTCTATCAGTTTGTACCTCATTAAGATGTATGATTACAATGCACCAACAAAAATGAAAGTAAAAAAGAAGGGGTACCTATATAATCAAAAACACCAGAGAGAGAGAGAGAGAGAGAGAGAGAGAGAGAAGAAAGGAAAGCATGTAAGCAGAATTTGTGGTACCAATCTGGCAAAAAAAAAAAGTAATATGAAAAAGGCTTATAGCGATGTTCATGGTCTTGAAGATAGGCTACTCATTTTCTGTCTCTGAATGTCCTTTGTCATAAAGTTGACTATATCTGTTCAACTAGTTCACTTGAATCACTTAGGAGGTATGGGAGTTATACAGATATTATACATTGTGCTTTGTTGACACTAATTCTGCTTACTACCACTTGCTTTAAAGCCTGCATTTTCTTGCTTTTGCAATCCTGAAAGTCTTTCTTTCCTTTAAAGGTATATTATTTATTTCTTAAGAGAAATAAAGTTTATTTCTAGGTTTCTTTTTTAGTTGTTACTAAATCTATCTGATAAATGGAAGATGACTTCAGTATATTTTTCAAAGTTCTTACCACCTATGTCCTTCAGTTAAAGAACAATTACATTTATTGAACTTTTCTTGTTTGTTCCTTTGTACAGGACACTGTGTTATTCACTGTAGAGAAGAGAAAGCACACAACTTCAAGGATCTTATAATTTAGTCAGGGAAATAGGAACATACACAAATAATAATAAAGACTTACTGTGATAAAAGTCCAAAAAGAATGTATAAATAAACGCCATAAAAACAGAAAAAAAATAAATCTGAGTGAAGTGAAGATAGATGCAAGATAAATGTTTATAGGGTAGTTGAAAGATAAGCAAGATTTTAATATTATAGCTCATTGGAGAAGCAGAGAAAAGAATTCCAGGCAGTAGACACAAAGGCAGGTCATATGAGGAACAAGAATTATAGTGGTGGTTATTGATGGATGGTGGATTTGAGCCAAATCTGGTGGCATCTTGAATGTCCCGCTAAATTTTTTTCTATCCTGTTATGATTGTTTTTAAACTCTTATTAGTACATTGTAATTAGACATCACAGTGAGATTCAAAGTGATACAAACATACATGATGTAACACTTGCTGTATTTCCTTCCCCACCTCATCCCACTCCCTACTCCTCCCTCCCTCCCCTCCCTGTACATATTAGTGACATTGGTAGCAATACCTTCCTATAACACTATAGCAGTATTTGAACTATTCCTTTATTCAGTCCTCCTTTTTAATATGAAAACAGATGTCCCAGCATTAAACAAGAAGGTGACATGACAAGATCTCTTAAAAGAAAGTTCACTCAGGGAACTTTTACCTCTAACATGTAAAGAGCTCAGAATTGTCACTGTCATTCTTACAACAAGGAACAAACTAAAAATCAATGAACTTTGAATAAACTGAAAAGTCAATAAATTTCCATAGACCCATCAGAGAACTGAGATCACAGAGCAAACTTCCACCCCGAAATCTAGAAACACAAGCAAATAAAAACCATCATAGCCAAGATCAGCTTACCAGGAGGGGAAAGTAGAAATAGTTAAATGGTAACATTGATGGATTATTGGAGTGTGAGCTAACAGAGAGTGAAAAATTCATAAAGGCCACAGAATTGGGAGTGGAGAGGTATGTGCACTCTTCTATTAGTTTTACCTGCAGGAGCCTAGTCAAGGTTCTCATGGTGAAGAGCCTTCAAACATCCTTTCATGGCCCTGACCTTCCATTCTTCATCACAATGTCCTGCTCTTCAGAAAAAGAAAATTCCATCTAGGGAGGAGATTATTTTCTGGATACCAGCCCCTCTAGCCCTCCTGTCCCACTTAAGAAACTAATAGAAAAAGCTAAGTAAGAAACAATTGTCCTTAGCAATCTTGCCAAAGATCAGGGACACAAGTCCTCTAAAATAATGAAATTTCATCACAAATTATAGAGTGTACCCCTCCTCCACACCTTACTGTCACATCAGCAGGACTCCAGCATAATAACAGTGCATTCCAGTTGAAAGAGCTATAAGATACAGACTCTACTTGAGGAATATATAAAAATAAGAAAATAAGAACACCAGAAGAATTTGAAAGCTCTGGCCCCTGACATTGGAGCAAACATTAAATATACTCCAACTCCTGGCCAAATTAACATAACACTATATATTATAGCCATTTTACTTTAGTTACTATTACTCAATACATCATGTCTAGGTTTTTTTTTTTTTAACAAATATTTATAAGCAAAGCTAACAGGCAAGAAATAACATAGTCCGAAGAGAAAAACATCAGAAGCAGACTCAGATATGGCACTGATGTTGGGATCAGGATATTTAAAATAACTGATTAGTATGTTAAGGATTCTAACTGAAAAAGTAGGCACTGTGTAAGAGTAGATGGATAATGTAAGTGCAGATAGGATATCGGGGCCCCGGGCTTCTCGGGTTTCGAGGGTTCCCTGTACGGGCCACCACTTATCGGGCACCCCAGGCTGAACCCTCAACCATGAGGCCCCAATAAAAGACGCTGCCTGAATGTTGCAGGTTCGAACCTCTCTTTATTATATCTCTCTCTCTCTCTCTGAGATCAAGGGCACTACACAAGCAGTAACAAACACAGCACAGAAGTCGTCTCTCCAAATAGTGCCTTTCCAACAGACTCTCAATAACCCCTCTCTCTAAGCAATCCGTCGTCCACTAGCAACCCACAACTTTTCCTCCCAGAACTTCCCCAGCAATCCACTCCAGCAACAACCCAGCCAGCCTTTCCCCAACAACAACAACAACTGGGCGAGAGGTGGAGGCTCTTAAAGCCGCGCAGGGCCTAAGCCACGAGGCGTCTCATACAGCTCTCACCTGGGCCGGCCATGAGCCGGGCGTGCTGGTGCATGCACTCTGCTACGGGGCAGCCCCAGAATGTTTTCCACCTGCAGCTGCTTCTGGCACTCTACCAGGCGCCATCTAGAGGTGAGGTCTAGCCGGCCGGACTAGGCCCCCGACAATAGGACACCTAAGAATCAAAATGAAATGATAGAAACCAAAAGCACTGTAATTGAAAAGAAGAATGCTTTTGATGTGCTTTTTAGTAGATTGGACATTGGCAAAGAAAGAATCAGTGAACTTGAAGACAAATTAATAAAAAAACACTAAACTCTGAGACAATTTCATAAAGGGTAAAATATACCTAACAGGAAGATAGAGAAGGGAGATGAGCAGAAAAAAATATTCAAAGTAGTATTGGCCACAACTTTTACAAAGTCAATGGCAGATACCAAACTATAAATCCAGGAAGCTCAGAGAACACCAAGCAGGATAAATGTGTATTAAAAAAAATCTATACTCAAGTAGATCATATTCAAACTGAAGAGAAGGAAAAACTAAAAGAAAACCTTGAAAGAGAGAGGAAAACGAAACATTTTACCTATAGAGGAACAAAGGTAAGAATTATAGTCTAGTTCTCATCAGAAATCATGCAAGCAAGAAGAGTGTAGTAAATATTCTGTTTTGATTTTCATTCTGGTAACACTCTCAAGGATAGATTAGAGATTTTAAGTTTAGTGAAATGTTTTTCTGAATATTTTTGATTCACAGTTATTGAAATCCACAGATGGACACTGAGGGCCACCTGTACCTGGGTGTTTCTACAAGTTCCTGCATCCCACGTGGGCTGATCTCTCTTAAGATGTTAATAGATAACTATGGTTAAATAAATGTGTAAAATGTGATCCCTTAAGTCTCTAATGGTCTTTATGTTAACAGAGGACTTGTGATTTCCAAAATCTTTAAGGATTCAAAGTATCTTTTGGAATAAAACGATAAGCTCTGGGATTATATTTTAAGAGGCTTTTTATAGTGGTGGTTTATTCCATTTATAAGCAGCTGTCCTTTCAAACATTCATATTTCTTTCTTTCTTTCTTCTTTCCTTCCTTCCTTTCTTCCTTCCTTTCTTCCTTCCTTCCTTCCTTCCTTCCTTCCTTCCTTCCTTCTTTCTTTTCTTTTTGTGATGCTGGGGATTTAACTTGAACCCAGGGACATCTACCTCTTAGTTATACCCCAAGTGTATTTCATTTAAAAAAAAATTGGAAACAGGGTCTCACTAAGTTGTTGAGACTGTCTTTGAATCTTCGCTCTTCCTGTCTCAGCCTCCCAAGCACTGGTATTACAGGTGTGCACCATCATGCCCAGCCTACTCAAGCCTTTTCAAACTGTACTATAAGAAAACAATGTTTTCTTTCTTCCCACTTTTTTATTAATTATTTCAAAATGTAATAGATATTTTGCATGATATCACTGCATGCATCACCAAGAGCTTTATTTTTAATGTTATTGGTGTTAGAACCCAGGACCTCACATATGCTAGGCAAGTGTCAGGGGCCTAAAGGCTGGCCAGAGCCAGAATTCACACTTTGGGGGAATTCTCCCTCAGCAGCCACAATGACAATGCAGAAACCTGTTCTATCTGTTATCCCGCTGAGGCCTTTACCTGATAAGGACACGGTCAGCCTTGACCAATCCTGCAAGCCCACATAAGCTTACCTGACCTCCCTGACCCCACCCCTCACCTCTAGCTACTTAAGCAGCCTTTCTTTAATAA
>PVLC010019140.1:0-31082 GCA_004027655.1 Graphiurus murinus | reverse complement strand
GAAGTGGTTGGAAAAGACCCAAACCAGGAAGAAAAAAGACTAGGGAAACCTGGGGGTGTAGACATAGAGAGCAAGAGAGTAGCTTCCAGTTAACAAAGGGTAATACATATTTTAAAAGGAGGAAACAGAAGAAAGTTCTTATTTATTGTATCAACTTTACCTGCATGCCAGGTATTTCATGTATATAATGCTATGTAATTTAATACCCTTAGGTGTAAGTGTCATGCCTATTGCAAAAAAGATAAAATTGAAGCTCAGATAATTTAACTGGTCTGCTCAAAGTTACACAGCTAGAAAAGGAAGAGCTGGGATTTCAGTCCTATTATGCCTAACTCCTATCCTGATTTGTAGTGAGAACTCAACTCAATAAATACTAGGTCTCCCTGGAAAAGAGCTTTTCAGATTTATTAGAATAGGAAGGAAGCTGTATTTTATTACCAAGTCTAAATTGTAAATAGGCAGATCTTTTTACATTGCATTAATAGCAGTCTTACTTTGACACTGAAGAAGGCTAGGCCAATATGCATTATTGACATAATGACCCACTGAGAGCAAGGATCTAGAAAATTACAAGGACATTTTTCTCCTCTTAAGCCATATTATAGAGCCTCAATTTTTAGCTGGTTTCATGGCCATTTCCATTTCTTGATTTCATTACAATGGATAAGTCCATTGTAATGGATTTACGGGTTTACTGGGTGTAACCTAGACAGGTGGGATATGGCTGCAGGAGGTGGTTCACTGGTGGTGTGGCAGCTATATATGACCATGTCACTAATATCTGACCAACAACAAATGGAAGTGTCATGCACTTTCAGTAAGCTTCCTTAAAGAAAGCAGAGAATACCCATATATCCCATTCTTCTTCATCCCGCCTTCCATTATGATGCTGGGAATCTGGATGCTTGAACCATAACTACCACCTTAGACTATAGAGATAAAATATCACTCTAGAGATAGCACAGCAATAAGTTTGAAAGCACACCCCTCTGAGGACTTTGAGAAGCATAATTGCTACTCAGTCCCAAACTTCCCAGACCTTACTTGTACACAAGAGAGAAATACAGGTCCATCTCATTTAAGCTACTATAATTATTCTCTGTGTTCCATACTCTTTCCTTATAGGCTCCCCACTCCCTCTCCAAAAAAGTGTAAGACCTTTGCTTTAAAAGGTTCTTAAATTAAATATGGGGTACTTAATTCCCATCTATTGTTAATAATATTTGCTACTTTCTTAAGTTTTATGTCTTTTTCTTTATTTTATTTTTCTAAATCATTGCTACTTTTATTTGCACATGATCTATAACTTGGCTTGACAATCAATCTCCTCTCTCTGTACTTTTTTTTTTTATCACTCAGGATTGAACCCAGGGACATTCTACCTCTAAGCTACACTTCCAGTCCCCTCTTTTTTAAACAGGATCTTGCTAAGTTGTTGAGGGTCTTTCTAAATTAATGAGGTTGGCCTCAAACCTGTATTTCTGTCTCAGCTTCCCAAGATTATACACATATGCCACAGTACCCAGCTTCTCTCTGCACTTTCAAAGTTCTCATTGTGGTTTACATGTTAAGAGATCATATAATGAGATAAAAATACCTTGATACTTGCTTTTAGATGTTATTGGATTTTATTTTTTGGACTTTCTACATAGAGAATCATGTAGAAAATCACCTCGGAGGGGGGGAAAATGGTTTTATATCTTTCTCTTCAATATGCCTTTTATTTCCTTTTCTTGTCTTATTGCATTAGCCAAGACTCCAGTATGATGTTGAAAGGGAGTAGTGAGAGGCAACATCCTGTCTTGTTCCTTATCTTAGTGGGAGACAGTATGCTATATGTGTATATGTATATCATATTGTGATGGTTTAGATATAGAATGTACCCTGAAAGAGCTCATGTTTTAATGTTCAGAGTTGATTAGTTGAGGGTTGTAATATCATCAGTAGGTAAATCCATTGTAATGGATTTACTGATTTACTGGGTGGTAACCTTGACAGGTGGGATATGGCTGGAGGAGGTGGTTCACTGGTGCTGTGGCCTTGGAGACTGTGCTTTCGTCCTTGAATCCTCTTGCTTCCTTAACTTGCCCTCCCTCTCTCTGCTTTTCACCACCATACCCTGAACTCTGACAATGTAACATGGCTTCATATGGACTGAGCCCCTGAAATCTCCAGAACCTTGAGCAAATAAGCCTTCTTTTAAGTTGTGGTAGTCAGTTTTGGGGGGTCATAACAATGACAATGCTTACTCAAACACTCATAAACTCTTATAAATCCCATGTGAGAGAAGAACTATTATAATTCTTATTTCTCATGTGAGGATACTGAAATTCAGAAGCATTATGCTCAAGGTTACATGACTTGTGTGGGGAAAGATCCCCAGAGAGAAGGCAGTAGCCCTGCCTGACGGAAAGGAAAAAAATGCATCAAAGATGGCGCAGAGGGGAAGTGGCCAGGGTGGAGGCCTAAGAGGGTTTACCAGAGACCAGGATTGGATGAGGGATGTCTCCTCAGAATGATCAAGCCATTGATAGGTCCCTGGTAGTGTGATCAGCGCGTGATCACCTTTTGGACTGGGCCAAAGAGGCATGACCAAGATGACATTTACCCTGATTGGCCCTGCAAGGAGACACTCCTCTCACTCAGCTCTATATAACACCTTGCCCCTCATGTAATAAACGAGTCCTCTGATGCTCAGTCTCCGCCATGTGTTCATTTTGGCGCAACCTTCCTTTTCCGCGGGGAACCCCCTTTCGGGGAAGCCGCTCCAGGGAGATCGGGGTAAGGGCCCCCTTCGTCGAGAGGACCCCACAGACTTGTAAGTGGCAGAGATGAGATTTGAAGTCACATATTTCCTTCCAGAACCTGGCTTCTTGGCCATTGCTCCAGGCACTGAGATACTCTATGAACAACTGTCGAGATGCATAGATGCTTGGAATTTTCAGCAAGCACCGAGATCCATGGAGATATGAAGATGAGCACATATTGTAAACATTGGTCATCTGATTTTAGCACTTAGAATCTATGTGAATAATACACTAATGGATAAAGTTCAGTAGGATAAGTCTGGTGAACTGAGCACACTCCTCTCTGGTATAAATAACATAATTTAATCATATACAAAAGGCTGACAGTGTTAACCATCACACAATACAAATTCATACCACCTGGATCTCTGGAGTTCCTATTCTAAAATGCAGTGTGCATTTTGGAAGTACAAATACAGATAGTGGCATCACCTGAACTCATTTGAAGGAGCAAACTTGGTGAGGCCATGTATATTCCATACATGCAATATACTAGACTCATGAGTCCAGAAATGGCTTAGCTATCATAGACGATGAGATAAGAAACAAATCATTCCTCATCCATTACGCCTAGAAACAATTTATAGATGAGATTAGATTTTAGGCAGGGCCTTTAAGTAGGAAAAGTAATACTTCTGTGTAGACTTTCCACTAAATGAGATTTAACTGGGCTTGGTTTTAGAGGTAAGGAGCTGGGAGATGGAACTGTTGCTGGGTTTCTGAAAGTGCACAGTTCATGATATAGAGAAGGCTCTTAACAAGTAATTAAGTGACCAAATGAATAACTAAATGAAAGAGCCACAGAGTAGATTTTAATAATTTTCATTCTCTAGTACTTACATCTGTATTCTAAATATGGCAATTTTTGTGTGTAGAAGAGGATCAAGAATGAAAGTCTGGGATGTGTACCTCCTATACACTCAGCCACTTCTCTGAGCACGTGTAGAGAGCTGGCATGGGGTAGTTTGTCTGCAAGAGGATTCTAGCTGTCTCATAAGAGAATCAGTGATGAATGCAGCGAAACTCAGAGAGGACTCAGCTATTGGAATTAAGTTGGCCCTACACCTTAGTTCTCCAATCCCTTACAGAGAGACTATGATAATGTACTATTTTTTCTGTGGTTGCTGTAACAAAGTACCACAAACATAGTGGATTAAAATAGCACACTTCATTCTCCTACAGTTTCAGAGGCCAGAGGTCCACAATCACATGACAGGACTGAAATCAAAACCCTCAGAGGGAGGCTCCAGGAGAAAATCCATTCATTGCCTCTTCTGACTTCTGAGAGCCACCACATTCCTTGGTTTGCATGAACACATTACCCCCAGTATCTTCCAGTCTTTCTCTGTTCTGGCTTTACTTGGCCTTCTCTATATCTGGCCAGTCTCCCTCTGCCTCTCCCTGATACATGCAATCAATTACATTTAGGGCCCACCTTCATAATTCAGGGTAATCTCTTCATCTCAATATCTATACTTATTCATATCTGCAAAGACATTGCTATATGTAGTGACAATCACAGGTTCCCAGGATTAATACCTAAAGTCTAAAATCTTTGGGGGCTATTCCCTATTCAAAGAGGTAGCCTGATCAAGGGGCCTGTAGGGAATAGTCTCCTGGTAAGGTCCCCAGAAACATGTGTCATTATTCTTGAAAGATGGAGTGCTGCTATACAGTGGGTCCAATTAGAGTGCTATACATCAAACTACTATTTAAATGCAATTTATTAAGGTTGTCAATACATCTGAGGACACACTGATGTGTTCATCATTCAATGACTTTGCATCAGATAGTCAGCACTGAAATGATTTGAGAGTCTTGCCTGGAGCATAATTTCAATCCTACTAATACCATAAAAATGTAAGTGAGCACATTTATGAGGAATTAAGCTACAAAGTGTTAAATTTAGTATACATTTTCTGAGGCATGGTTCAGTCGTGACTTCCATTCCTCTCATCTTGTGTTTGTACAGCTGGCAACTGTAAATCCAACATGAACACGGGGTTTGCAACTCAGCAGACATTTCACAGAGCTTGGGGGTGAATTTGTCACTGCTGAATTCTATGATTATGTAGACTCTTAGAATGTTGATTGTGGGGGGACAGGTGATGGCTATGGTTTCACTCTCATGGGGTCCGGTATTGGCCCAACTTGTTGCAGCATGAGATACTTGAGCCATGCCCAGAAATGTTTTCCTGGCCTAACCACAGAGAAGAACACTAAGCCATTCCACTTGCTTAAGGAATGGGTACACTCCTGGCAGTAGGGAGGGGCCCTCTGAGAGTTCACAGTTTAGCTAGAGTTCTGATTAACCTCAAGTCAAAAGGTCTGTGGGACAGAGAGGCAAAGGGCATTATAGAAAGCGTCAGACCAAGCATTCCTTCCAAAAACCATCTTAGTGTCATCAAAGACTCAAGCTCCCTTCCCTTTTGCCCTGTATTAGCAGTTGATATCTGGCACACTCTTTTCTGATGGAATGGGCAGGGGATTGTAACTGTGAGGAAAAGCTATAAGATGAAGAAAACTGACTGAATACCAACTCCAGTCTCTGAAAGGCTGCAATGGGAAATGGATCTTTGTCAGCTGCCCACAAGGTCACCGATAACACCGGCAACTACCTCTCTCTGTCAGCCCCTACAAGAAGTACACATTCTCCTTCACAAGAAAGCTGCCATTCAATGGCTCACAGAAATGAAAAATCGATTCCAGATTCGTCTCCGCCGGGAATTAAGTATATTCCTTAGAAGTAATGAGTTATGAGGTCATCGAGGGGCTTGTTCTTTTCCTGCTTGAAGAGACTTTTTAATTCAAGAAGAAAAAGTGACTAATGAGCAGGACATTCTAATTCCAGTGATGTGCTTTTTCCCATTTTAATGTCAACTGAACCACAAAAATGTTAATTATTGTCTCTTCATTCCTCTTCAAGGTTCAGGAAAGAACATTGTCACCAAAGGAGAAAAACACTGGGTAACTCCTGCTCCCTCCACCCACCTTCCAAAACACAAAATGAGATACAGTTCTGGTTTCAGCTAGCCTGCATTCTCATGGTTGTTGGCAGAGCCATTCCACTTACCAGCGGGATCCCACAAAGGAACATTTTCCACACTTAGTAGTGGCACACAAAGAAGACAATGTGGCTAGGAACCCAGGACATCAACGAGGTGGAGAGAAATTTAATACATAAAAATTCCTTAGCAAGCTTCCCAACAAACAAACTCAAACCTCACCCCTTGCCCCAAGTTCCTAGGTACCATCGATTGAGTGCCAGCTATGTTGCTGCTGTGTTGATAGCCTATTTGCAAGCATTTCCTTTTTTAATTCTTCTAACAGCCCTATGATGTTGCACAGTTAGTAAACTACAGAACTGGGTTAAAACCTGGGAAACCTAATCTGCACTCTTAAGCCCTGTGCCTTAAGCCAGTGGTTTTTAAACTTAAGCCTACACCAGAATCATCGGTAGGGCTTGTTAGAGAATTTCTGATTTAGTGGGTCAAGGGTTCATATTTTGAGATAATGCCCCAATACCTCACTATGATCATCCACAATCATAGTATAAAGTCATTCATGGAAGACCTTGAAATACAGAATGCCATATTATGACTTCTCTTTACTTTTGTGTTCATGTGTATGGTACTGGGGATTGGACCCGGGAACATTCTATCTCTGAGCTACACCCCCAACCCTTTTTATTTATTTTGAAACAGGGTCTCACTAAGTTACTGGGTGCTGGCCTTGAACCTGCTATCCTTCTATTTCAGCTTCCCAAGTACTGGAACTACAGCTAGACACCACCGCACCCAGGTCCTTCTCTCTGTCTTAAGAGAATCTTAAAAGAGAATGTGCAAACAATAGCTGGCATGCCCTAGTAAAGAAATAGGAGAAGGTAGGAAGTTAAAAGCACAATTTCTCAGTTCAAAGAAAACTTTCCATGGTGGCCTTGGACAACCGTGGCAAACCTGCTTAAGATTGTGGCTATCCCTTTGAAGAGAAGCCTCTCCCATATGAGCAGGAGCTGATCCTACCAAATGGCTCTCTTACCTTCACCATGACGGTAGGGTTAGTTCCCATATTTTAGAATTCTTTACATGTCTATGTCTTTTGAGCAGCCCCGGCCACACGACTTCAGCCTCACTACCATTTTCTCTAAGAGTCTGAGTTTTTCTTTCTCCATGAGGGTGTGTCTCTCTATGTCTCATTCTCTCTTTCCCGTCTTGAGTCATCACTCATAATTTTCTCATGGATTAGCTAACTGTTGATTGATTTAGTGAATTTGATGCAGTGCAATAAAGTGAAATATACCCAGCTGAGCATTTTTATTACACCGGACAAGGATCTAGCATGACTTCCCTTGCTCCAGCAGCATCCATGTCCTGAACCTTTAGACTGCCACCGCTCCTCCCTTGTCTTCCATTCCTTGGCACAGTGAAGACTTTCGGATGGGGTGCAATTAACCAATTGCACCCACTGATGGCAAGATGTACCTGATAATTTACCCGAGTCCGTATAAAACAAGGACTATCATGCCTCTGTATCTCTCATGGAGTTATTATGGAGAGCTGGGCTCCTCAAACGGGAAGCTTAGCCTGACCAAAGTCTGCTTTACTCACAGACTACTTATTTTGTTTTAACACCCAAAAGGCAAGAAAATAACAATCATGAGAGATAAAGTTTCAAGAAAGATTTATGGGAAGATATTTAAGAATGTTATCAAATAAAGCAAGTATGGTGGTTCATGCCTGTAATCTCAGTTCTTGGGAGGCTATGATAGGAGGATTGTAAGTTCAAGGCCAGCTCAGCAACTTAGTGAGACCCTACTTCAAAATAAAAAATAAAGGCTTAAGGATATAGCTTAGAGGTAGAATGCCCTAGGTTCAATTCCCATTATCTCCCCCCCCCCACACACACATAGAATTTATCAAACAGTGTTTACCTAAAATGGAAAAAGGAATTTAACATTTGTGAACACCTACAACAGACTAGGCATTGATTAGCAGTTCCAGCTATGCTATTCGAATTAATCATTATAGCTCTAAAAGTGTGGCTTTATTGCTCCCATTTCATAGTCAAAGAGGCTGAGGCTAAGAGATTACATAATTTCTCCCCAAGATCAATTGAGTCAAGGCTGGAACCCAGATTTATTTTTCTTCTATGTTATATGGCCCACTTAGAAAGTGATATGGTGAAAGAAGATGGACAAAGATAAGCAACCTAGAAAGGAAAATCAAGAAAGGGTGAGTGATGGAAAAATGTCAGAGGCATTAACATGGATTATGCAAACAGGACATTTAAAAACCATCAGCAGCAAGGGAAATCTCTAATGAAGATAGATTTGAAAAGAAATGAGAGACACTAACAGAAAGATGAGAGTACAGGGCAAGAGAAGCTAGGAAAGGAGAAAGAGCAATAACTGCTTTAACTGCTTGTCCATGAACACACCACTATAAAGATGCAGACAGTGACCAAGAATGTGGAGAATAGGGATGAGGACAAGTATGACTTAAAAAAGTATTTCCTTGGTCTTTTTAAAGAGGAATAGAAAATGAAGTACAAAGAAACATGAGGTCATATAAATGGCAAAAGAAAAAAAAACCCACTTAGAAATATGTAAAAAAAAAAAAAACTAGAAAAATAAATTGCCAAAAGCTGAGAGAGACAGAGAGAGGTAGGAAGAAGGGGAAGGAACAGGAAGAAGAAGAGAAAGAAAGGCTGGAGGAGAAAAGACAAGGTGGTGGGGGAGGGGAGTGGAGGAGAAGGCAGCAAGACAGGAGAGAAGGGACAAAAATTTTTTAAACGTTTCCACAGAATAGGCATGCAATTATTCTGATGTTTGCAGAAGCATCGGTTTTATGCCAATAAAGGAAGATACAAATACAAAATATCTTTTAAAATTTCAAAGTAAACTACAGGGATGGGCTAAAATGATAACATCAGGGAGAGCTTCTTCCAAGAAAGGAACTGCATGAATCAAACTCCTGGGCTTGCCTTTTTTTCTTCACAGTAACTGCAAGAACTCTGGTCAATTCATTTACCTCCCTGCCTTGCTTTTCTCTAGCTTGTTACTGAGGTACAAGCCAGCCAGATGCTGTCACAATGCCCAGGCAATAAAGTGTTGGTTGAGAGGGCACACCTGCTACTCTTTATTTTATTGTTGGCAGCACACAATGCCAGTTAGCATTTGCACCGTGTCTGAAAATGCCCAAACACAGTCCCTCTCTACTGTGTAACTGGGGTGCGGAACCCAGACTCGGCCTCAGGTCCCTCATGGACCCTGTCTCATGCAGTTATCTAGTGGACTATAGGATAGTAATTGGCGTCAATTGTCACTGAAGGACACATACCATACGATCTTTTACATCGTTTAGTGAGAGGGTTCCAGCATAGACAGATGTTCCCAGAGGCACCACAGGGAATCGTCTTCACCATTTCTGTGTTCCTTACATTGATGGCTTATGCGCAGCATAACGGGCTAATTATTATTTCTCCACAAAAGCCACTTGGACGTCCCTCCACCTCCTGCCTAAATGTCCAGTCCATTGTCATCTTGTGCTTTGGTTTGTCCACATTTTGTAGTTCACAATAAAAAAAAAAAAGTTAAAAAAAAAAAACTGTAACCACAAGTCGAGGCTGGCAGCTTTGACGGTTGCTCTCTACTCAAAAGGGATTTTGTTTTTCAAGTCATAGAATAAAATGATTTGAGAAAAAGAATCCTCGGCGTGCCGGCTTTGCCTTCCAGCTTCAAAGCCTTTTACAAGCTGCAATTCATTAAACGCAATAATCAGTTGAGGCCAGTGGACCGACCTCTGCAGGGAGAGAGGCCAAGCCCTCCCACCCCACCCTCTTTCCCTTTGTGTTCCCAACCACAGAGAGCTGAAGAGGGGGCGAGATAATGGCACTCCCACCAGGCGGCTGCCCGTGGCCCTCCGCCCAGGCCTGCTTCTCTGGCTCCTTCTTGCCAGGGCTCCACGCTCCACTTAGCCTTTGGGAACAGGCTCTTCTCTCCTCGGGGCTACAATTGTCTGCCTCTCACTAATAGACAGGCTGCCCACATTTTTATTTTCTTTAGATAAATGAAGAATTTCCTAGCCACAGGGCCCAACCAAGCCTGAAATATACCCCATTGAACAGGTCCCTTCTCTGCCTGGCCTCTCCAGGGTAGAGAGCCTAGAGGTACTTCTGCTCCTTTGTCGCCAAAAGCCAGAGCCAGGGTGCCTCTACAATACACACAGCCACCGTCCCCACATGTGCCCTGGCCGTCCCAGCCAGGCCAGTCACTCCTGGGCAATTCCCATCCACCATCTCCAGTCTCCTTTCCAGAGAGGCTGTGGGTGTGGCTGGCTGTGGCATTGGAGTGGCTGAAATGAGAGGTATGTGGTCTACTGAGCTCCTGTGGGTCACTGCAGTTTGGAGGTCTCATTTCTTTTGCTTTCTGTTATTCCACATGGACCCTACCCAGACCTTTTCTTAGAGAGAGGGAAAAAAATAATAAAGCACCCACAAGGCCCAGCCATGGTGTATTAAATTTCATAAGGCAATGCTGAATTGATTTTTATAGCTCTTCTTTCCAGTCGCCTTTGCTCTTCTAAGTCTTACCCACTAGTTGAAGAAAAACAAGCACAATATCCCTTTAAAACAGCAATTAATTTCTACTGTAAGAAGGCAAATTTGGTCTACTTTTAATAGTGCATCATTGCCGAATGGTACCAAGAATATTCAGGAATTTTATCCATAGAACAACCATAAAAGCAAAAGCTTGTGTCAGGATATTCCTGGACCAGAGTTTAAATGGGGGAAAGAAGTGTAACCACAAATCCAGGCCAACCCCTTCCCCTTCCTAACCATTTCTACCTCTCACTCCACCTCTCTCCTTGCCTCCAGATCTGCCCCAAGGCACCTGTTTCCTCCTGTGTGCTCACCTCTTCTCTGAAGACTTTTATATCCTACCCTTCGTTTAAGGCACAACACAACTCTCAGAAACTCCAGAAGGTTTTCTGTAGTCTCCACTTAAATGAATGGGCCTTTCTTTTTTTTTTTTTTTTGATTCTTAAAATGTTCATACTTAAGTGATTTTCAAAATTATAATGTTCAACCTCAAAAGAACCTGGGACACCAGCCTCTTCATTTACTGAGCAATAAATGAAGTCATTTTGAGCTTAAGTGATTTTCTTTGTCACAGACTAATTCATAAAAGGGCCAAGAATCCAAGTCTCCTCTCAGTGACCTGATTTATTATCTCCCCCCATAAACAACTGCCACAGACCAGGAGATCTGTAGATCACCAGCAGGCTACATCCACAGTATATTTATTTTAGTCTCTCCCCTGCCCCCCTAAAAAAAAAAAGGCAAAGGGACCACTATTTTCAACAAAATTCGTTTATTCCACTATGGAACTAGACTTCTGCCTCCAACTGCAGTTTTATGACACTCAATACTAACCTTGCTCTGAGCCTCCTTTGGAGTTTTGTCACAAGCCCTGACTGTCCTCTTGTATGATTTGGATCCGAAATGTCCCCCGAAGGTTACGTGTTGAAGGCTTGGCTCCCAGTGCAGCGGTGTTCAAAGGTGGAGTGCTGAGGAAGTGCTTGGATCACGAGGGCTTTCGCCTTCTTGATGGATTAATCCATGGATGGATTCATGGCTGAATGGACTATTGAGAGGTGGTGTAAGCTGTACAATGAGGGACCTAGATGAAGGGAGTGGCTTCTTGGGAACTATGTCTTGTCCCCTGTCTCACCTCTGTGTCTCACCTTGCTGGCTGCCATGAGGTGAACCGCTTTCTTCCTCCATGTCCTTCTGCCATGATATTTTGCCTCAGCTCAGGCCCA
The DNA here is from genome assembly GCA_004027655.1 of Graphiurus murinus. Classification (NCBI taxonomy): domain Eukaryota; kingdom Metazoa; phylum Chordata; class Mammalia; order Rodentia; family Gliridae; genus Graphiurus; species Graphiurus murinus. The sequence goes on along the minus strand of PVLC010019140.1, from coordinate 19,453 downwards.
GAGCAGTGGAGATAGTTGAACATAGACTGAAACCTTTGAAACCATGAGCCTAAATAAATGTTTCCTCCTTCAAGTTGTTTTTTCCCAGGTATTTTGTCATAGCAATGAAAAACTAATATACCTCTCCGCTCCTCCCCATGCTTCCCTGCTTGGGTTGCTATCTAGGCCCCTCTGGCACAGAGCACTCAGATATGTTTAATACATAAATACAGTTAAATACATCACTTTATAGTAGTACTCATTGTCACCAACATGACCCATAAGCATAAAGACAATATGAAAGGGTCTGATTATAAGGAGGAAGTCCAGGTGACTCAGAATATATTTATATTAAACTAATATTCTTCTTCTTAATGATTTCAAACTTCAAGAGTACAAAGACATTTATTTCTAAACCTCTTGAGGATAAATTGCTGATGTGATGTGTATGACCCCAAATACTTTAGGTTGAAATTCCTGCAGAAAAAGGCATTTCCCTATATAACTACCATGCAAACGTCAAAATTCACATTCACATTAATTGCTACCATCTAACCCACAACTTTCCATTCAAATTTTGTCAATTGTCTCAATAGTGTTCTTTATTGCAAAAGGATCCAATCCAGGATGTTGCATTACACTTAATTGCCATGTCTTTTAATCCCCATCAGTCCAGCACAATTCTTCAGTCTTTCCTTGATCTTCATGACTTTAAGAATTTGGCCTTAAGATTATAGGCCAATTAATTTGTAGAATATCATTCAATTTGGGGTTCATTTGGTATTTCCTCATTATTACCTTAGATTGTATATTTTGGCATAACTATTATAGAATTGATAGTCTTTATTGCATCCTATCTTGGGATATATCAATTTGTCATATATTGATGATATTTTTATTAGTTATAGAAATATCTCATTAACCGAAAAGTATGGTCTCAAAATACATAAAGTGAAAACCTAGAACATATAGAAGAACTTACCAAAGAGTTTAACAAATATCTTTATCTTTGGCAGATCAAGTGGCAAAAAAAAAACAAATAAAAAAATATAATTAATGTGGCTCGTTTTATATATATTGATTTCTGGACCCCCAAAAGAGATCATGTTTTAGTGTTTAACAGAGTAAACAGGAATAAGTATCCCAAACAAGATATTTTGTATTTCATTTTAATAATAAAGGTATAAACAATTTAAATCACTACTTGCTTATTCAAAGATGCTTTTAAAAATAACTCGAGACAAAGAGAAAGTCAGAAAGAATAGTTAATGAATAATAATAATGAGAATGTCATACTTTAAATCCACAGTATGGAAGCAATGCTGTTATCAGAATCATATTTATAACACTAAATACATTTTTAATTAAGGGGGAAAGGGAGTATGCTAAGAATACACTATAAAAACATTGTAAAGAAAACCAAACTATCAAAATGAAGAGAGAAAGGATTGACTAAGAAAGAAACAAAACTAACAAACTGAAATTGGAAGAAAATTGGATAAGTTAACAGGAGGGCAAGATAATCTATAATCACTGGCATGGTATTGCTTCAGAAATATACAGACAGATCAATAAAATTTTATATAAAGTACTCAGAAAGAGTGATCATGTATTTCATATATCAACAGAGTAGTACTTATATAAATGAAGAATGATTTTAACACTCAATAAATAGTACAGAGAAAATAGTTTAACCTCTGAGGAGAGAGAAGTTAGAGTTCCTGCTTTATCCCATGTACCCCCAAGGTATAAATGGATTAAAGAGTTATGATAATTAAATTATTTATAAATATTAGGGGGAAAATATAAATATTGTATCCTCTGGTAGAAGCAAACTTTACAGCATCAAGTATAGATACTCTAAAATAAAAAGATTAATATATTTGATTATTTTATTTTAGTACATTTGACTACAGATAAAACTAAAATCAAAATGAAATGAAAAATTATAAAAGTATATGTATTATATAAAGTAGGGAGAAGATATTCTAATATGTAAATAGCTCTTATGGGGCAATTAAAAATAGGAAGATCCTGTTTATTAGTGATAATTATGTATTTACTTAATCAATAATAAAAATACAAAATCGTACAAAAAAGCAAAAATATTAAAATTAAAATGAAATAGAACTTTGTGCTTCTACCTTGACAGGGTTAGCATAGATATATTCTATCTAGTGCTATAGAATCTATCTGTAAGGAGAATGACACATTTCACATGCTGCTGTTAGAATATAATTTAGAATAATCTTTATAGAGGTAACATAAAAGTATCTATAAAAATGCAATGTGCATACTCCACTCCAGCAATATGTTCTAATCATATAAAGGTGAGCAAAGACCGATGTGCAAAATGTATATTTAAGAAAAATTAAAGATAACCTAAATGTCCAGCAATAGATGTTTGATTGAGTAAACTATAACAAAGATGAAGAAATATTCAGCTATTAAAATCATGTTGCAGAAAATACATAAAGTTGAGAGAAAAGATAGGATATAATTCAATTCTCTTTTTAGGTAAAAACATATATACACATATACATATAATTTATATATATGAAAAATAACAGAATAATTTTCACCAAAATGTTAACATGGTGACAACTGTTATACCTATTTGGATAGTATTTGATTTTTTCATTGGATATTTTTGTGTTTTCCATGTTTTCTATATTAAGCATGTATATTTTTTCTAATCACGGGGGAAATCTACTATATAACAAAATGATTTGAACCTTTTAATGGCAGTTTCTAATTTTCCCCCCTGAAAATTGCTGCTAATGAGCTTGGCTCATAGGCCAAAGCCACGTCTACTAGACTTCCTCCTCCTTACCACACCCCGTTGTTCCCAGGCCCAGCATCCCTGGAGTGCTCCTCTGCATGCTCTGTATGCAAACACATCTTCTTTTAAGGCTTTTTCTGGAATAAGGAAAAGGCCAGGAAAGCCCATCAGGCCTAGGGGATCCATAGCAGCTCTAGTCCTGCAGTCCTGCAGTCCTCTAGTCCTGGACCACACAGGCAGCTCACATCCCTATACAAGACCCTTCAGAGCTTCCAGGGAAGCCAAGCTGAGAGCACGGAATTCTCAGCACAAAATGGGTCACAGAGCAGAAGGCAGCTCCTGAGGACTGTGTCACTGTGTCCAGGGCTGACAATAGTTGTGTCTCCGTGGAACAGCAGTAACTAACCAGAGAAGTAGAGGCCAGTGGGGATGAAGTTTTCATAACCAGACCAGAGTCTCGCTGCAATAACAAGGTGAATTAGCCGGGTGTGGTGGCACACGCTTGTTATCCCAGCATTCGGGAGGCTGAGACCGGAGGATCCCGGTTCTCGGCCAACCTGAGCTGCTTAGTGAGGCCCTCTGTAACTTAGTGAGACCCTGTTTCAAAATAAAGAAGAAAAAATAGGGCTGAGGATGTAGCTCGGAGGTAGAATGCCCCTGAGTTCAATCCTCAGTACTGCAAATAAATAAATAAATAAATAAATAAATAAATAAATAAATAAATAAATAAATAAATAAATAAATAACAAGGTGCAGACAAAACCAAGAAGACATCCCGCTGTTGCCCTTCTGCATGGCCTGGACCAGCCTGGCATCTCGGGGATTCTGCAAGGAGAGAGAGGGTTTCAGGCCACAAAGCAGCAGGATTTTAAAGCTCTGTTAGTCCCTAAGCCCCTCTTCAACTAGCTCCTGTCAACTGAAGTCATTTCTAGAAGCCTAACACAGTCAGCCCATGGCTGTTGGCTTGAGTGCTTTCTACGTGGCCCTGGAAGGTACATTACAAACAGGATGGTGGGCAGGTTCTTTCTGAGGAAGGGGTGGGATGCTGAGGGTACTCTTTGGTGTCTTCTAGGAAACCAGAAGTTAAGAATGGGGGCAGTGGCAAGACTCTGGAGATAGCAGGAAGGAGGGAAAAACAAAGAAAGGGTCTAAAGCAGGTGAGCAGGTTCAGAGATAGTCTCCCCCATTGTTTGCCCCATGCTAGCTCTGGGCAGCTCGGGGTTTCTGCCTGTTACCAACACTTGCCTTGATGTGTGTGTGTGGGGGGGTGGGGGGTATTGTTTGATTGACATGTGAGCCTGGCTCAGGTCTGTGGTACTCAGCTGAGATCTACCAAATCCTATTCTATACTCAGAGTGACAGTTGGTACATGCTTGGTTTTTTGAAAGGAAATTTAATTTAAAACCCATATGGGTTTAGCATTCAGAAGGGGTGATTTATTCTCCCATGTTTAGATCCAAAGCTTCTGCTCAAGTGGCATGCACTCAGCTTCATCTTGTGTCTCTTTTACCATGTGTGCAGACTAACCTGTCCAACATCCTAGCTCCACTGGAAACCTCATTCCTCAGGAAGAGGAGGGTGGAGAGTAGTTGACATGGCAAAGAAGTCAAAATTATTGAACAGTACTAGGTGCTAGTGTGTTGGCACAGACTCATTCTAATATGTTTCTGATTCTGGAGGTCATACTATTTTCACTTAACCTCGTGGATTGAAGAAGAAACTTGGACTGTACTGTTTGGCTTACCCACAGATAAGGAAGGTTCCCAAATTAAGTGTAGCTCATCCCTATGCTCTCAAAAGTCTCAGTTATCCAAAGCTACTCCAAGAAATGCACATGAGGGGCTATGGTTGAATCTTCTCAATAGGACTTCGAGAAAAGTCCTTTAATCCTGTATAGTTGGTTTCTGTTGCTTCAGTGAGCTTCTCATCTTGTTAGTTGATGAAACACTTTGAGAATAGTGTTCCTTTCCAGGAAGCAATCTCAATACTCAATAGCTTTGTTTTTGCCTTTTTTTACTAGGAAGACAAGGAGTGGGGTTTTCTTCCCATATATTACAGTCTTTTAGAGATGCCTCCATTAAAAAATAAATGGAGATTCTTATTAAATTAATTCCAAATTTGCATTCTTTGACAGGTTTGGGCAGCAAGAGAAATTTTCCCTAATAGACCACCTGTCTCAGTTCTGTGCCACTCCCCTGAAAGTTCTTTCGTTTAATTACATTTTTCTATGTGGGTGGAGTACTCTCATTTGATGCAATGGGGTTTCTCTGCATGAGAACCATTATGGAAGAATTGTTTTAATACATAAATGCACACACACATACACACACACACACACACACACACAATGTCTTTTGTCCATTTACACTTTCTTTTTAGATAATCAGAATTTCAGAATAATCAAACCCATTAGTAACTACTGGCATAAGGATAAACATGGAACTGGATTGAGAGAAATGAACCTTAGTATTTCCTTGACAGTGGTGTCAAGGAAAAATTAATGGGGGAAACAAGGGTCTTTTAAACAAACAATTCTGAGAAAAATCATATATCCACAAGCTAAAAGGTAAACTCAGATTGCATGCTTCTGTACCCACAAAATTACTTAAGATGAATAAGACACCTAAATGTAAAACTCTCAGATGAAAACAGGAACCAGGGGAAAAAAATCCTCTTGAGCTTCGGTTAGGCAAAAGTTTCCTAGACATAATGCCAAAGCATGACCCATAAAGAGACAAAACCTGGTAAATTGAACTTCATCACAATTTAAAACTTGTGCACCTCAAAATACATCACTGAGAAAACAAAAAGACAAATCACAGACTGGAAGAAAATATTTGCATATTACATATCTGATAAAGGACCAGTATCCTGAATATACAAAAAGCTCTCACAATTCAATAATAAGACAAATAGCCCAATTAAAAAAGGTACCAAAGGTACAAAGAATAATTTTACCAAAGAAAATGAATAGCTAATAAGCACATAACAGATGGTCCACATTATTAGTCATTAGGGATAGCAAAATCAAAACCATGAGGAAATATTATATCATGCCCACTAGACTGGCAATCATAGAAAAGACGGGCAATAGCAAATGCTATTCAGGATATAGAGAAATAGGAGTCTTCTCATACTGCTAATGAAAATGTAAAATGATGTAGATGTTTTGGGGAAACATTTGACAGTTTCTTAATCACTAAACGTAAATTTGTCATATGACCCAGCAATTCCAGTCCTACATAACCAACCAAGAGAAATGACAACATATGTCCACAAAAAGTTTTCCACACAAATGTACTTGGCAGCATTATGCATAATAACCTAAAAGTGGACATACTCCTTATGTTCAAAAACTGTTGACTAGATTAACAAAATGTGGTAAATATATGTATAATGGAATACTCTCAGCAATGAAAAGGAATGAGCTATTGACACATATGACAACATTAAGGAGCTTCAAAATCATTATTTTAAGTGAAAGAAACAAGACACAAACAAACTATATATTGAATGATCTCTAAGACTGAAAAAAATAATTCAATTTGGTGAACCAAATTTCTGTAGCACCAACTCTGAGGGAGAGCAGAGCTCTTTCAAGAAGAGCTCACTGCTTCTCTCTACATCACCAGACCTGTTTCCCCCACATTTTATTCCTGAATAAATACAAAATATGCATGTTACACTCAAAAACTCTAAGCCAAAGCCTAGCTGTTCCTGAGGTTGATTAACGGTAGTAGCCACCAAAGTGATGAAACACCTGAACCATGACAGGCAGCGACGTGTACAAACCACAACCCATGTGCAAGTCCCCAAGCCTCGGCAGGATGTAGCCTGCCTTTGCCTTCAGTGCTTGGCCCTCATGCACATTATTCTTCCCAGGGTGGTGTGATCTCTCTCACACTGCCTATTTCTTTCTTCCTTTCAGTGGAGAGATTGTTGATCATCAGATAGTCAAGGTTCTTATAAAGAAGAAAGGTAAATTGTGAGGTTCCAGAATATGTGTCTGCAAAACTAAAATCTGTTTTGAACTTATGTCAGCATCTGTGACCAGAGCTAATCAATGATATTTTCTATTCCATTCAGTTAGAAGAATTCATGTCAGAGAGGATTTGTAGAAAAGTTATATTCGGCAGATGGCATGGGTATAGTTCTCTTTAAAGAACTTTTATAGGCAGAAAAAAGGGTGTGAGGAATGAGTTTCCTGCACACACACACACACACACACACACACCGTAAAACAAAAGGTTCTGGTAACTGTTAATTTTGCCCACAACAGCTCTTAATGTCTGTCAGACAAAAGGTGTCTTGTTCCTTTGCAGGCTCAGTGATACTATGGGATTGGTGAGGTGGTTCCAAAGGTGTTTGGCCAGCACAGATCTGTGAGTTTGGAGAAGGGCTTGCCAAATCCTGTTAAGGTTTATAGAAGTCAAGAAGCCATGGAATTCCAGCTCTGGTCATATTTCTCAAGTTCGGCTTAAGTTTTTGTGCTTGAGGTTGACTGACTTTTTTGTATTTTGATTTTCATTAGCACAGAAGGCTTGCTGTTGGCAATCACGCCTTGGAACGTCCTTGCTGGAGCTTAACATTTCAGCACATTTCACATTGCCTAATGATGGAGTTGTGGTTTGCCAGGAAGGGACTTTTAACGCTTTCCTCCTAGAACTGGGTAGAACTATCCCCATGCAAACCTCAGCTAGTTCAAACAAAGCTTCTGTAATGGCAAAGGGAGAGAAAAGCTGCTATAAATACTTTTATAGGCTGCAGAGGTGATTTACAACCCGCTTTATTAATCCTATAAAAAGGCACAGCTGAACGCCTTTAAGTTACATGCATACAGATGACTAATTAAATACACAGTTAAAAGTCTTGACCCAGCACAATTCTGACCATTAAAGAAATAAGTCTTGAATTCCCCTCTAGGCAAAAGTTTTTGGATGAATTTGTCGGTGGAAGGGGTGGGAGCCAGGTGGAGAAGGAAGGTTGACATCGTGGAGCATGAGAAGTAGACAGAAGAGGTGGAAACTTAGTTTCTGCAGGTTCCTGTTTACCCATTTGTCACTACACATATGAGCTACAACATAGCAGCGAGACTTCCTAAAGTCATTCCTCTGTCCCCAATAATGACAAGCCCACAGGTAGGTTGAGTGGTAAGGAATGAAACAGAATCCTAATACTGGGATAAGGAAGTTAGCAGTCTAGCCTGCCAGCCCATTCCATCCCACCCTGTCTAGTCCTTACTTTGCCCTCTCAGAACCTGAGACTCCGTGGATGAGAGATGATTTTTTTTCAATCACAAAACTAGTTAAGGGCAAAACTGGGACAAGAACCGCAAAGTGACCTCTAGAACATTGACCTTTCAGAGATGCCGTCCATTCCTCGGGCCATGTTGCCAGGAGACATGACATGTTTCTATGGTGCACACAGGGTGAAGGATTAGTGGAAGGCAAGTCAGGTAGGATATGATTCCAAAACTCAAAATGTTTGCCAAACCATTTATCAGAAACATAAAAGGCCCTTTCAGTTTTCAGGTTCTTGGAAGGGATTGGAAGGAGAAGGAGTGGCCTTTCCCATCAGGGGACAAGCCCCAACAATTCTTCCGTCAGCTCAGTGGGGTTTTCTTTGTCAGTTGGCCCCCTCACAAAGTCTGGCTCTATAAAAACATTTTTAGAAGCTCCCGGATGAGACTGTGAAAGTGTGGTATGAGGATGCAGATGGGCCAGGAGGATTGGGTGGCAAGCTCGAGAAGCTGCCTGAGACAGCCATTTAATTCTTGAGGTGACCCACCATGCCAGGGTCTCCTCCACGCTACCCAAATACAGACTGCCATGGAGATTTTTTTTCCAGTTGAACAATTCTACCTTGTTATGGTTGGGATTTAATGTCTCCCAGTACCTCATTTGCTAAGACAATGCAGCAAGGTTGGGGGGCAAGACATGGCTAGAGGGAGTGGGTCCCTGGAGGCAAGACCTTGGGAACCGTATTTGTTCCTTGTTCTAACTACCTTCTCTCTCTTGCTCCCACCACCCTGAGCTCAGTACAGTTTTTCTTCCTCCACCATGTACTGAGGCCCTGCCACCCTGGATCCTGCCTTGGTGCCAGCTGATCATGGACTGATTTTTGAAACCATGATCCCCAAATAAACCTTTCCTCTTCTAACTTATGCTTATCAGGTATTTTGGTTGCAGTGACAAAAACGCTGACTAAAAATGAAAAGCACATTTTCTTGCCTCTTTAGCTGTGGAGCACACAGCCTGGCTGTTGCCTGTGCTTAGAATCATGACCCTCATTGTCTTCCATCAATCTTTCACCCCCTCTTATCAGCTAATTCTGATTCATTCTTCAACTCAGCCTAGATGTCAATTCTAATCAGAGAAATGTTTCTGAATCCCAAGAACAGGTTCAGCGCTCCCTTATCCTCTCCTGAAGGAGGGTATCAACACCCTGTCATAGGACACACTCTTACACTCTCTACTATGGTTCAGGTTGTTTTTTGTTTTGTTTTGTTTTGTTTCGGCCAGACATAGGCTCCATGAAGGCAGGAACCATGTTTCCTAATTCACCACTATACCTCAGGCTCATATCATGATGCCTGTTAGAGAGGCATACTTGTAAAACACAAATGCTTTTTTAAAACTGAAATGTTCTCTTTCTTGCTATCTCTCCATTACTTTCCATATTTGAAAACAGCTTTGTAGGATATATGTGTATTTTTCATCTAGAATAAAATAATTATTGAACTCTAGACATATAGATGTAGAAGAAAATAACTAAATATGAGGATTGGATCATGTTTACTAGACTTGCCACAAACTACGTGTCTTTAAACAGCCACTGGCTAGGTGGTTTACACAAAACAGAAACTAATGGTCTCATTGTTCTGGAAGCTAAAAGAACAAAATCAAGGCATCAGCAGGGTTGGTTCCTTTTGTGGGCTGGAGGGAAGGATCTGTTGTAGGCCCCTGTCTTTGGCTTATAGATAGCTGTTTTCATGTTCGCATGGCATTCTCCCTATATGCCTGTTTGTCTCCAAATTTCCCCCTTTTTATAAGGACACCAGTCATAGTGGATCAGGGCCCATCCGAGTGACCTCATTTTAACTTGACTAGCTCTGCAAAGACTCTATATCCAAATAAGGTGACATTCTGAGGCATTAAGTGTTAGGACTTCAGCATATGAGTTTTGGGGACAAAAATTCAATCTATAAGAGGGATAGCTGAAATCACTGCAACTGCAGTTGATCACTTAAAAAGGCTAAAACCACAACAACCACACACAAAAAATCTCAACTTTTTCTGGATTTGATCACTTATCATAGGACTTAGAAAGCCAGGCTGGGTAGCATATTCTAGAGCTGCAATCTTATCCAAATAGGATTGCATCAGAACAAAAAATGTTCTAGAAAATGCATTGTTTACTGAAACCCTCTGAGCATCTGTCACAGTGAAAGAACTGTACCCCTTCTCTTCACCAATCATTGCTGTGACTATGACAAGAAGCAAAGAGAAACAGCTTTCCAAAGGAGTTATGATCATTTCCATTCTTTGCTCTAAACTTACACTATTATTCCCAGAATAACTGTGAGATTGGAATTTGAGCCATAAACCTGATGAGTAATCAGTTAAGGTCATTTAGAGATGAACTATGCCTGGTGCTTGCTAATTCAGTGTTTCTTTTCTATGTCCCTTTCCCCTCCAGCTCAGCTAGAAACAAGCAAATTTCTAAATTAGCCCCTCTCCTACCTTCTTAGTTTCAATTTGCATTTGTTTCATTACAAGTGATATTGAGCATCTGTATACCTCCATGGCAATTGTATTTCCTCTTTTGTAAGTGCTCTTTATATTTGAAGGAAGGTAGCTCTTAATGTGGCCCATTGTTTCCTCTAAGTTTCCAAGTGTCTGTTTTGCTGATAATTTCTTCACTGTCAAAATTTTATATCTTTGTACAGTAAAGTAGTAAGGGTTTTTTTTAAATTGATTTTTACCTTTTGCTTTTCTTACCTATTTTTCCTCTAGAGCCTTACTGATTCCCTAGTGGCATCTTTTTGTTCCCTGCCTCCTATACCAGCTGTCTGTGTCTGACTTATTGAGGAACCACATAGGCTTTTTAAGTGATAGGTTTTATTTTCACAGAGGTGTCTTTTCAATATCCTGTATAAGACACATTTAATAGCATCAAATAACACTCTCATAGTGCTTACCATATCTTATATACTTTGAGTATATATCTGCATCACCCACCAGACTGGCTTCCCCTGAAGGCAAGGAGGGTGGTTCATTCATGGCTATTTCAGCCAGCATTTTTATTGCTGTAATCCAAAACACCCAAGAACCCCAGCTTATAGGAAGGGAGGTTTATTTGCTCACAGTTCTGGAGATTTCAGGGGCTCAGTCCATGTCAGGCCAGGTGAAGTCTGCAGAGCTCAGGGCATGGCACAAGGAGCAGAGAGAGAATGCTCAGGGGCTCTGCTCTCACATCATAGAGACCTGGAGCAAGAGAGCAAAGTTGTAAAGGAGGTTCAAAGACACATGTGCACATCCAGTGACCCACTTCCTCCAGCCTAGGTTACCACCCCATAAATCCATTACAATGGATATACTCACTGATGAGATGAGAACCCTCATAATTCAATCATATCACCTCTGAACATACATAAGATCTTCAGGGGACATTGTATCTCCAAATCATAACAACTGTAGTACTCCCGGAGCTTAGCACAATGACCGGCAAGCAGTGGGTGTTTGATAAATATCCCCTTGAATAAATATCGTCTCCTCTTTCTTGAGTGTCTCTTATTTTCTAAATACCCATGCCTGCATGCTACATTCTCTCAGGTTATTCAGAGTTCAGTATATGATAACATCATCAGCCCATTGATCTCATGGTATTAAGATGGTCTGGTGTGATTTCTCTCCAAAGACATTTTTATCATCAAAAAAGAAACTGTGGCCGGGCGTGGTGGCGCACGCTTGTAATCCCAGCATTCAGGAGGCTGAGACCAGAGGATCCGGGTTCGTGGCCAGCCTCAGCTAACTAGTGAGGCCCTCTGCAACTTAGTGAGACTCGGTTTCAAAATAAAGAATAAAAAAATAGGGCTGGGGGTATAGCTTGGAGGTAGAATGCCCCTGAGTTCAATCCCCAGTACCGCAAAAAAAAAAAAAAAAAGAAACTATGGATGGAACTGTTTGGGGCCACTCAGATTCTCTCTAGGCCTCTTCTGTTCACTTATGAGACTGAACCAGATTGAGTGGCTATCTTACCCCAAACCTGGACTGTTTCCCAAATCATTCTCTGTCTTTCATTTCTTCTTGAAGCTACACAACCAAAAAATCCTCCTCTTCAGTGTTTTCCATTTTACTGTAACTGTTCAGAAAGGGACAAAACTTGGCCTTAAGAAAATGATGCTGTTAAAAATTAGACACCTTTTCATGTGACCATTAAATGGAAGAATAGAATAATGGAAGCTTTTTCTCAGGGTGCATAAATGGCAATCACTATTCTTCCTCACTCATTTATTTTCCCTCTCTGCTTCCTACTACTGAGAAGAGTAAAGATATATGCTTTTTTAACTACCTCAAATCTAGGTAGCCAACTATAATGATTTCAAGGAAAAGGACTTCACTTTGTGTTTCTCATCCACCTTAGCAAAGTTGGGCTGCTGCTTAGGAGCCAGCAAGCATGTGAGGGGAGAAAATGAGAAGAATGAAGTGGGATGCAATGGTCAAATCCAGCACAAGTTTGCCTTTGGATCTGCTATGAAAGTGACTCATTTCATAAACAATATAGCTGCTGGAGGAGGCAGGCCTGTCAGATTTGATGGATGGCTGTGTATCTCTGGATCTTCTACAGTTGGGCGGACGGGCTTTGGGGCCAAGCAACCATATCAAATCCATCTTGTGTCAATAAGAAATATGAGAACTCTTCCTACCAATGGCAAAAATAAAGCAAAGTTCTCTGAATTCTGGGACTCTGGACCCACTCCACACACTGACCCAGCCTGCCTTTTGACCACCACTTCACATCTGACCTATTTGAGCATTCCTGCTTTGTAAGGGGAATTATTGGAAGTCATTCTCCCTTTCAAAGAGAAAAGACAATCTCAATTGGTCCCCAAATAGGAGTTGCTGGGTGGGAAATGGATTCATGATAGTTTTTATGAGGAAAGAATGGACTTCTGGCAAATGTGAGCTCAAGAGGAGAAATCAGGAGGTTGGATAATAAACCTTCCCTTGCTTAGTGTAGCTCTGGTATGCTCCATTTATAGCAGAAACACTACCAATAGACACTTGTGGAGGTCCTCTGCTGGTCTAGTTTGAATCTGGGATGTCCCCCAAAGCCTCATGAGTTGAAGGCTTGATACTTAGCTGGTGGTGCTACTGGGAGATGGTAGAAACTTTAAGCGATGGAGCCTAGTTGGAGGAGGTGGGTCACTGGGTCCATACCTTTAACAGGTGTATTTTATCCCTGGACCATTTTCTCTCTCCCTCACAGCCACCATGAAATGAGCAGCTTCACCATGCCCTTCTGGGTACTGCCTTATCCAGAAATAATGGAGCCAACCAACCATAGACTCAAACCATGAGCCAAAGTAAATCTTTCCCCCTTTAAGTTGTTTTTCTCAGTTATATTGTCATAGCAACACAAAGCTGACTAACATGTAAGTGAAGAGACCCAAGAATAATCCCTCATGGGTTGTTGGCAGATTAGGGGCAAGACCAAAGGGGAGTTTATTTCCATCTCCCGTTTTTACTCAGACTGAGGGGTCACTTGGTTTTGTTCTTCTCTGACCTTTCAACTCTTAGAAAGCCATTGTCCTAGCCAGGAGACATCCTGATTTTGACAGAAAGAATTTGATTCAAAAAACTCTGGAAACATCTTCTTGGCCAAATATATCTATATATCCCCCTCATTGCTCATGGCCTCCACCCTAAAACATCTCTGTGTTAAGACTTTGAAGGCATCAGGGGACAAGCTATCATAAGGGGTGAACATTAAACCATTGTCTGCATGTGTATCATAGTTCAAAATAGTCGTCGCATTAGCCAGATATTTTTAACTACCTCAATACTGTCAAGAAAACAGGAGATGTATCAACATGGAGGGGAGATATGGGAAAAAGGTGCACAGTACATTGGCTGGCTCCCAATTAAGTCAATATCAACTGACGGTCCTAAGTAGACAGAAAAGTAGACGAAGGATAGACCCCACAAGGCAATGAAAACAAATGGAGATTGGAAAGGCAGGGCATTCATATCCCTAAGGAAACATGAGCAGAAAGCCCTCCCAGATGAGTTTCCTGTCTGAGCAGTTAATTTTTTGCTCCTAAGTTTTAGGAAATCCTTCACTCATACACTCATTCAACAAACATCCTGAGTGCCTCTTCTAAGCCTTGAAAGGATTGTGAGGTAGTATCGTCCCCCAGGCTGGACCCCCGCCGGCGAGGGCCCGAAGAGATGACAATCACACAGGAATGGTGCAAGCTTCTTTATTCTTCTCTCTCTCTCTTCTCCTTACTCCCTCCCTATTCTCTTACTCCTTCTCCTCACAGGAGAGACTCCTTATCTTTCTTCAGTCAGGTATGGGAGGAGCTGTCAAGAGGAAAACCCAGTGAGCCTATCAGGGAGTAGATCACTCAGGCAACTTAAGTAACACTATAGCCCCCTATTGGGCACGCATTGTCCACGCTCTGATATGCTGGCACATGCGCTCTGACGTGGCACAGCCCTAGGATGTTACCACCTGCAGCTGCTCCTGGCACTCTGCCAGGTGCCATCTTGAGGCGAGGTCTCTCTGGGCCCGCCGGGCTAAGACCCCAACAGGTAGAGCACTGGTGGCTCTTGTTTCTGCAGAGGCATCTTCATGCTTCAGCTTTTTTTCCCTCAAGCCACCCCCTTGAGTACCCCTCCTGCTTCTATCCAGCTCACATGGCCTGTCTGAGTGCACTTCTCTCTACCATGATATGAAGAGATTTCCTGGGCAAGAAGCTCTTTGATATTGAGGAAAACTACAAGTTTAATTTCATGTGGCTCCTGAATCGATTTGGGGTTGAAGAATTTCGTCATCCTTTTGAGGGACCCCCTCTCTGGTTTTTAACACCCCATGTCAAATCACAGCCCCCCCTTTTCCTGTTAGCTCTTATATCCACAAACCTGTTCTCCTTTCCCATGCTTGAGCCCTGCCCTTTCTTGCAGCTCCACCTCTATAGACAGTGGGAGTCTTCTATTCTGGTTTGACTTCCAGGTCCTTGCTAGCTCTCAACCTTCTGTCAGAACTCCACCAGCAATCACCAGCTTCACAGATATGGCCTGGGTCTCCTCTCAGGACATTTCCAAAGAAACCTTCTCCTGGTGGAACTGCTCCAGGAAAGGCCTACCCCACCAGTCACCTGTCTCTCACCTTGGCCCTTTACCCCTTCTTTATCACCTCAGATCCCTTTCTTTCACAGACCTGAAGAATGTGGCTTGTTCAGACCCTACTGACTCAGTGTTTGACCCAGCAGGACTGGCCTCACCTGAAATCTTGTTAGAAGCACAGGCATTTGGACCCCCTGGGGTGTATTGACTCTGAATGTGCCATTTAACAGATGACTTACATGCATGTGAAGGTTTTAGAAGTCGTCTATATCCCTTCCCAGATGACACACTCAAGAACACACTTTGTTCCCCTCAATGCAAACTTCCAGCCCTGAGATCCAGGGCCCTGGTGACCAGCCCGGGGTGCTGTCAGCCTCTAGGTGCTGGTTGGTTTCTCTCCACCATTCATGGCTTGCCCCTCAGCATGTGGGAAGTAGCCTTCATCCCGCCCCCTTTCCAATGTCAGTATGCCAGGGAGAAGGGCTCACTCTACAGTTGTAAGAAGTAGCATAGAGAGATCCTCTATACCCTCACCCAGTTTTCCCTAATAGTAACATCTTCAAACTATCATATGCTCTCACAATCAGGCCATTGGTATTGATACATCAACCACAGACACATTTCTCCAGTTTTGCATGCACTCATTTATACATGTGTATTTTGATCTATGCAATTTTATAACATATGTAGACCCTTGTGACCACCACCACTGTCATAACACAGAACAGTTTCATCATAAGGATCCTTATGACAGTCTTTGAGAGCCAGAGGCACAACCCTTTCCACCACTACCCTCACCCCAGGAAACCATTAAAATTCCTGGAGAACAGATGGAAATCTGTTCTCCATCTCTATAGTTTGTTATTACAGGAATTTTATAGCTGTGTGGATGGGTGGGTGTCATCATAGAGTATGCAGAGTATCTAACCTTTTGATATTGACTTTTTTCACTCAGCATAATTCTCTGACATTAGTTGTGCCTCATTAGTTCATTCATTTATATTGCTAAATAATATTCCAGGGTATGGATATACCACAATTTAACTATTCAACAGTTAAAGGACATTGGGTTGTTTCAAGTTTTTCCCTACCACAAATAAAGTGGCTATGAATATTCTTAAATAGGGTTTTGTATGAACACAGGTTCTCATTTATCTGGGATAAATGCCAAAGAGTACATTTTCTGGGTCATGTGGCAACTGCATGTTTATTTTGTGAGAAGCTGCCATACTCTTTTCTAGAGTGACTGCACCATCTTACATTCCTGCTAGCAATGGATAAGTGATTCCTTGCTTTCTATTTAAAACTGTATTTGACTAAATGTCAAAATTCAACTCTTTCCATAATTTCCTTTAAGTACCCAAAGCAACAATAGCAGAAGAGAAAACCCTTTTCCTCTTTGAGTTTTGTGACCTCTGCCCTTGCCTCCCAGTAGGCTCCCTCTGCCCACACTTGCTTTGATTTTTGCAGTCTGCTTTCCTGTTATTCCCTCCTCTGGGTGCCATCCAAGTAGCGTATCAACATCAGCTGCAATTCCTTTGTGTCTTGTTCTGATCATAATCTGTTAATCCTCCCTACACACGATGCCAAGCCCCAGTGGTGCAATGGGGCCTGCAACCACTGATCATGACTCAGCACCTTGGACAGAAGATCTGGGCCAGTGAGCCAGGTGCCCAGGCCAGGACTAGCCATTCATTTTTTCCAGGCCCAAGGTTCTACTGGGATGCCATTCATATTTTGCCAGGAGTGAAAGACAACAGTGGGTAGGGCAGAGAATGCAGGCTCAGATTGGATAAGACTGGGACAGAAACCTGCTGATAAGGCTATCCATGCACAGGGTGGACAAAGTCTTAGCATTGGAATTGACCATTTGAGTCCGGCCTTTCTTCCATTCTCAGAACATCATTACCATACATATGGCAATGCTAGTTATCATTTGTTGAGTACTTGGGTCAGGGACTTTTAGAACATACTTTCTATGCATGTAGTTCAATAGAGCCTCATAGCCACTGTACAAGGATAGCTCTACTCTCTTCTCCATTTCAAAAATAAGGAATCTGAGGCCTGAGATCACACAGAGATTTAAATTCAGGCAACCAACTTCAGAGCCTACACATCCTCTTTCCTCTGTTCCTCCCAAATAAGCAGGACTCTGCACCCCACAGTTCTACAAACCTTAGGAAAGAGCCCACGGATTTTGAATTCTCTTCCTACTAATGCATACCAAATTTATTTCATGCCAGGAAGGAGAGTCCATGTAAGGTAGTGGGGTTATGTCACAGGCAACAGCTCATATAGCCTGTTAATAAAACTATTGGTTCTTGTCTCAAGAGTCAAGCAAGACTATCCAGTCCATATAAACCAATGTCTTCTGGCAATTTACAAATTTTATGATGAAAAAGAACAACCAAAAAGTTGTTTTACATTCAAAAATGCCTAAAGGGGAATGGTATGCAGCAAGCTTCAGGCAAGAGATGCGGGCAAGCGTGTCTCTTGTCCACCTGCTCATGACCCTGCAGTGTACCACAAACTAGCAAGGATACAGTGCAGCTTTATGGCATACCACAGCCCAAAGACCTTCACTCCAGCAGCATGCATTCCACATGCACAGGAATTCTGCCACTTGTGCTGTTTTGCCTTCTGAAAAGACATCTTGATGACAGTAAACACTCAGAGAGAGCCTCCCCTCCCAAACTGAATATTTGACCTACATGTTAAATTCTTTTCCACACCTCTGTGCTCTTCACACACCCCAGCCTGCAAAGCCTACCAAGTGTTTTGTCTTGTCCCAAAGAGGATTGCCTTCTAGATTATTCTTTATTTCCTTAAACCAGGTTTGTTATGGACCTCCTAATACCAGGGCTGGCAAGAACAACTTGTGATTTTTGCAATCAACCTTCCATTCCCCTGCCAGCCTTCCCTGACACTCAGGTGTGTGTGGAGGGGGGCATCCTTCTGGAAACATTCTCCCCCTACTCATCCCCAGCATCCTTTGTCCCCTCATTGGTGCCATGCAAGCTTGCTAACTGCTCTTCTTCCCTAAGCAGGATATGTTGGTTAGATGGTATCATATAACCTAAGGTGCCTGGGGCAGAGGGTTTAAGAATCAGAAGATTGTTTTTTTCAGTACTGGTTTTGGAGCTATGAGCATTCCAAGGCACTAGTAATGTTCAAAATAATCAGGTGATAACAACTCACATGGACCGTACAATCCCTGGCCCCATTTTACTACCAGGAACACCTGTCATCAGTGTTCCATTTTCATACCTTTCTCAGCCCTAAAGTAACAGATTCTTCAACTAGGTATTGTCATCTGGATGCTACAAGGGAAAAAAAAACTTAGACTTCTCTCTGAAGCAAAACCTATCACTTCTCAACTCTCCAAAAATGATTTTTTCCTCCCAAATTCCTATCCCTGTTAGCCAGGCATAATCATCAAAGCCAGATACCTATTAGTTTTTATTCATCCCTTGTCTTCAAATCTCACATCAGTTAATCTCCAAGTCCTTTCAATTCTATCTCTTGAATAATTTCATATCATGCTTCCCCTTCTGTCTCCACATAATAATATCTGTTGATTCTCACTGCCCAGTGATTCTCAATATACAATCTTCAGCCTGCTTGTTGGCCTTGAAAGACCTCCCATAGCCTGTGAAATGATCAAGTAAGTTTAGAGGGAATTATTGAATCATAAACATTGTATATGTGTCTAAACTCTTATATTGAGTACAAATATTGTTCTACCCAGGGTCTTTGTGTGTATGTGCATGCAGCACTGGGGATTGAACCCAAAGGAATTCTACCTCTGAGCTATACCCCCGACTCTTTATTTTTTATTTTGAAACAAGGTCTCACTAAGTTGCTCAGGGCCTTGCTAAATTGCTAAGGCTGGCTTGAACCTGCAATCTTCCTGTCTCAGTCTCTCAAGTACAAAGATTATAGGCATGTGCCACCATTCCTGGCTTATCCAGGTTCTTTATGTTCATAAATTATTTTATTACTAGAAAGTATAATCCTTGAAGCAGGTAAGTTGATATATATTTTGTCCAACATAAGAGAGCCAGAGTCAAAATAGTGTGTGTACCACTGGACAATGAGCTCTTAAATGTGCTGACCCTAATCTCAGTCTTCTCCCATTTTCTCATGAAAATCGCAACTAAGAAAGCAAATAACCCAATCAAAAAATGGGCAAAGGATCTAAATAGACACTTCACAAAAGAAGAAATTCAAATGGCCAATAAATGTATGAGGAAATGTTCCACATCATTGGCAATCAGGGAGATGCAAATCAAAACTACCCTGAGATTTCACCTAACTCCAGTCAGAATGGCAATCATAA
>PVLC010019139.1:9356-30281 GCA_004027655.1 Graphiurus murinus | reverse complement strand
AAAAAAAAAAAAAAAAAAAAAAAAAAAAAAAAAAAAAAAAAAAAAAAAAAAAAAAAAAAAAAAAAAAAAAAAAAAAAAAAAAAAAAAAAAAAAAAAAAAAAAAAAAAAAAAAAAAAAAAAAAAAAAAAAAAAAAAAAAAAAAGCAAAATAGCAATTAAAAATCAAAGACCTAACTGTAATAGTTAAAACTGTAAAAATTTTAAAAGTAAAAATAGGGAGTCTTTGTGATCTTGGAATAGGTAATGGCCTCTTAGGTTTGATACATGAAGTTTAATTTCTAAAGATATACTAGACTTGTTGAAAATGAATAATTATTTCAAAGTCTATTTCTTCAAAGAACATATAAAATGGATATAAGCACATTAAAAGATATCATTAGTTATTAGAGAAATGCAAATAGAAACCTGATACCACTTCATGCCTATTACTGAAGCAATAATAAAAATAATGATAATTATAATAACAATATAGTAATAATAATGATAATAATAAACAAAATAGACTAAGCATTTTTGGAGTGGATGTGGAGAAATTAGAAGCTTCCCACACTGATGGCTGGAATATAAAGTATAATTGCAATGGAAAGTAGTTTGGCAGTTCTTTAGAAAGTTAAAATCACCACATCATCTAGAAACTCCACTCCTAGATACATACCCAAGAGAACTGAAGATATATGTTTGAACGAGGATTTTACAAGAATGTTCATAACAGCATTATTCATGATAGCTCCAAAGTAGAAACAATCCAACTTATCAATAAATAAACTAACGAATGGATAAACAAATTGTATACCCATACACTGGAATATTATTAAGCTATTAAAGTGAATTAGCTAGTGATACATGCTATGACATGGAGAACATTATAAGTGAAAGACACTAGACACAACAGGCATATTATATATTGTGAATTACGTGATTCTATTATATGCAATGACATGAATAGGCAAATACATAAAGACAAAAAAAATTGTGGTTGGCAGGAGGTGGGGGGATAGCAGAAGGAGGAGGTAATGTTAATGGGTTTGGAGTTGCTTTTAGAGCTGATAATATTCTGGAATTAGTGAAACTGATGAAAGTTCTGTAAATAAACCTACTAATCTATATACTCTGAAATGGCAAGTTTTATAGTATATGTGTTACATCTAAAAAAAGAACATGAAACAAATCTTGGTGAAACCAGGCATATTATGATGTGGTGAAAACTCATAGTTTTGTTATAGAAAGGCTTTATAAGTCTCTGCATGCTAGAGGCTGAGTTCCCACCAAGCAGGGACACCTAGGAGAACTTTGGAAACTCATAAATGATGCAGAGGGATTACTTCTGATCCCTCTATCATGAAAACCTTTGGATGTTTAAATTTAATATGCTTTTCAGTAGTAGAGGCAGCAGAGTTCCCAGAGCCTTAGTTTCATAGTGTTGAGATCTAGGTCTGGAATACACATCTTGCTGGCTTGAATTGCAGCTGAAGGTGTTTGGACCTGGAGTCAGCAACTGCATAGTAGCTTCCAGACGCTCTGATTATGGTGGCTCCACTGGAGGAGCACTGTAGGATGATTCCTCAAATATCAGTGTGGGAGCTGCTGATAGAGCCCTTGAATGATTTTTCAAGCCCTACTTTATCTTATTGAATATGTTTTTGTTCAGTCTAGCTAGAATGGTCCCTGTTATCCTACCAGATGATTGTGATGCATGAGGTTCCTTGTTAACCCCCTCTTCATGTCCTTTCTGGATCTATACTTTGCAATGATTTTTTTTCCATGTATCTTGCTTTTTCATGAGTCTGTGCCTTAGTACCTGCTCTTACTCTGACTAGATCCTTTTATCCCCACTTCTTAGCCTACTCATTTTTAAAGCCTCAATTCAGAATCTTCTGGAAATCTCTTGGAGGAGACTATTGTCCACTCCAAGCTGAGGCAGGTCTTTCTTTGAGCACACTGTCACTGTGACACCATTTATACTGTGACACTTGGAGTGTGTATTGAGGCTATGAATATCATGAAAGCCGAACCTCTCCCACTCTACCTGTCATGCTCTGACTTAGCAGAGTCTGGCACTCTAATGGTGCCCCATCTCTGCTTGCTTTCCAGAACTGAACTTGTGCCTATGAGCATCCCTGTGAAATTTTGTGTAGTATCACAGAAAGACGGAAGAACAGCTTGAGGAAGTAAAATACCATTGTGTGTAAAATATCAGAATATCTATTACAGAAAAGCTAACAAATTTGGGTTCTATTTGTAGGTCTATTATAGAGAATAATTGTTTCTTAAGTTATCTCTCTAGAATGATTTAAAGGATCATTATGATGAGAAATATCTCCCACAGATCTGTGAATATGGTGAAAGTAGGGCATACCTTTATTCTAAATAGTGTCCAATATATTAAGGAAACCTAACTCTAAACATTTTTGTGATTTGATAATTAGATGGTAAACATTTCAAAAATTTCCATTAATAATTTTCATTTTTGTCAAACAGTATATTTGTCAAACAGCATACTTTTATGAATATAAAGGTATACATATATTTTAGAACAGAGCTTCTCAGGTATTGAGGACCTAGTCTGAGGAGCTTGTTTTTCACATATCACAATGATAGAAACTTTAAGTTAGAAATATAGCAGAAGAAAGAAAATAGGGCAGATAAATTTTTGGCCTGTAACATTTCAGAGGGTGGCTGTCATAGTTTGGATCTTGAATATCCTCTAAAGATGCATATGTTAGAGGCTTGGTTCTATGAAAAGTGCTGCTCTTGGGAGCTATTAGAACTGTTAAGATGTGGGACCTAGTTAGGTGTGGTGGTGCACACCCATAATCTCAGTACTTGAGAGGCTGAGACAGGAGGACTACAGGTTCAAGACCAACCTTAGCAACTTAGTGAGACCTTATTTAAAAATAAAACATAATACAGGCCTGTGGGTGTAACTCAAAGGAAGAATGCCCCTGGTTCAATCCCTAGTGCCACAGGAAAACAAATGTGGGCCTAGTGGGAGGTCTTTAGGTCATTGGCAACATGCTGTATAAGGGGATTGTGGGAATCTCAGCACTCTCCTTTGTCTCTTTTGCTTCCTGATTATAAAGTAGATTTTTCCTCCATATGCTCCCATCACGATGTGCTGGCTCACCACAGGCTCAAAGCAATGGGGCAAACCTATCGTGGGCTATAACATCCAAAACTTTGAGCCAAAACAAAACTTTTCTATTTATAAATTGATTATGGCAGGTATTTATCATAATGGGGAACTGACTAACATTGTGACTTTAATCTGTGGGCAGCTAGACACTCAGGGTCTTTTATCTGGTCACGGCTATCAAGTTTTGGATTAATCAGAAAAATTTAACAGATGAAGGATAATAAGATTGAATGAAGAAAAACTCACAGAAACAGACTAAAATGGTAGTTATCAGAGTTTGGGGACTGGGGAGATTGGGAAGATGTTAGTCAACTTTAGTTAGGGATAAATTTAACAGATTTATTGTAATCAAGGTAACCATATTTAGAAACATACTGTATATGTGAAAATTACTGAGAATAGATTTTTAAATATTCTCACACACATATGGTAATTATGGTGATACAGTACATATATTAAAAAGTTTGTTTTAGCCATTTCATAACACATCAATACATGATACCAACACATCATGATGTGTACCATAAGTGTGTATATTTACTTACCAGTTAAAAAAAGAGGCTCTCTGACCTAGTTAATATAATACAACTTTAAAGTCAATAAACATAAACTATACTAAGGATGTTTTTTTCTACAAACAGTAAGATATATATTTAAATAAGGTAATACTGATTTCTGTTTCAGTTAACATTCTCACTGCTGAAATGTAACACAATTGACTACAGAACATAGGGGAAGGAAGATTTATTTGCTCACAGTTTTTGGAGGTCTCAGGGTTCTGTCTATGCTAAGCTGGGCCTGAGGAATTTAGGGCTTGGTAGTGGAAACCAGTGAGAGGGAGAAAGCAAGCACTCTCTTCTCTCATCATGGAGGACAGAAGCAAGAGAAAGACAGAGCAAAGGCAGGCAAGACCTTGTATAATCCCAAGGCCACACCCACTGGGACCCTTCCTTAGCAACAAAGCCCTGCTCTCAAAATTGCTTTCTTATTTCTATAAGGGATAAAAGAACATTCTAAATCCAAACCATTACAGTATTCAAATGAAAGAAAGACGGAGAGAACGAGAGAGGAAAGGGGGGAAAAGCAGGTGGTCAGGTCAGGAAAGCTCACAACTCAGAATATAGCATGACATTTTTGAATAATTATGAATGTGGAGATATGCATATACCATACTATTTAGCAATTGACACTCATTTCTTTGGAAATGTATGAGTGTTTTTAGGGAAATGTGGAAGACAGGCACATTCAGCCTTGATGCTTTCCCTTTTTTATGATATACTTAATAAATTCAGTGTCGAGTTCATTCTAATAATTCCTAAGAGTGCAGAATCCATATGTCTTTATGAATACATGTGATATTTTTCTGTAGCTTTCAATTCAACATAGCAATCACTTGTTATTACCAATTCATAGTATAGGAGATATATGTTCTCTGCATAAAAATAACTTTTATCTTTTCTTACTAAAAATGCAATACATATTAATTACTAGCAAATAAAAATGGAGTTAAGCAGAAGACAACCCATAATTTTACCTACTAGAATAAAACCATAACACTGTTAAAGCTTTTAGTGCCTTATCTTCCATTCACTTTTCTAAGAATATATATATATATTTATAAAATTAGCATTTTATAAAACATTTTATACTCAAAATACATGAACAACTATCCATGGTAACATTTTTCATAATTTCATGGTGTTTCTTTATGTGGATGAACTATAATCTATTTAATTAATCCCCTATTGCTTGACATTTAAAATTTTCCAA
Source organism: Graphiurus murinus (assembly GCA_004027655.1). Classification (NCBI taxonomy): domain Eukaryota; kingdom Metazoa; phylum Chordata; class Mammalia; order Rodentia; family Gliridae; genus Graphiurus; species Graphiurus murinus. The sequence goes on along the minus strand of PVLC010019139.1, from coordinate 25,379 downwards.
TTTTTCAGAAGTGCAAGCAGCAGTGTGATGAATAGAATTGCAATTAAATCTTTCCACACAGTTTTTTATACTGTAAGGATAAATTCACCAAACTAAAATTACTGAGTCAAATGGCATGATTATTTTAAAAGCTTTTGACATATATTACCAAATTGCCCTTCTAAAATATTCTATCATTTATATTGTCTTCATATTTAAGAGTTATTTCTCTGTATCTTAACCCACACTCACCACAACATTGGATAGTATCTTCACAAATTTGATAAATAAAAGTTGTTAATCCTTTGCAGGTCTTTAAATATTTTACCTTTTTGTTTTATGTCACATGTATTTTCCAGTTTGCAATTTGTCTTAAACTTTCGGAATTTTTTTTTTTTTTTTTTGGTTGTTGTGGTACTAGGCATTCTACCTCTAAATCATACTCCCCAGACCTTTTAGTTTTGTTCTTCTAGGTTGATGAGAGTCTAGCTACATTGCTGAGGCTATCCTCAAACCTGGGATTCTCCTGCCTAAGCTTCCTAAGTACAGGGGTTACAGGCATATGCCACCATGTTTAACTAGCTTGTGTTTTTAAAGAAAATGTTGCAAAATGCATTTGTTTTGTTTTTCATGGCTATTGCTTTTGTTGCTATGCCAGGAAAATGTATACAAATATTACACAGACCAAGCTTTTATACTGTTTACTATATTTTGGAATACTTTTATTGTTTCATTTTTTCAACAAATAAATCTTTAACTTACTGGCAATTATTTGTGGGGGAAAATAAGAAGTAGGTATGTAATTATTTTTACTCCTCAAATAGTTAATCAATTTTCTCAACACAATAATTGAACAAATCATCTCATTTATTTGTGCTTTCAAGGTTAAAAAGTAATTCAAATTACTTGAAAATTTGCAGTGTGTTTTATAAAAGCATACTGATCTAAACATTTAAGTATTCCTTTGTGCTCATGGTGAAAGCACAAGTTCTGTATCAGATCAAGTCTCTTGATACTTTTTATAAAAGGATCCTTGATTCCTTTAAGAGAAAATATGGGGCAAAATTATCATTTGGCTGTTAGTGGGGCCCCTCTGAGATAGTCATCTTGTCACTCCCACCCTTTCTTCAAAACAGGATTTCTTAGAAAATTCTAAGGCAAGATTATCTGCATTAGAAGGACATGAGAAAACATTTCCTAATTTCTTCCTAAATGGGAAAGCATATTGAAAATGTCCTATATTTTAAAATTTTAGGAGGCTTATCTACTTAGTAACCACTTTAAAAAATAGAATGAGCTGGGCGTGGTGGCGCACGCTTGTAATCCCAGCATTTGGGAGGCTGAGACCGGAGGATCCGGGTTCGCGGCCAGCCTCAGCTACCTAGTGAGGCACTCTGCAACTTAGTGAGACTCAGTTTCAAAATAAAGAATAAAAAAATAGGGCTGGGGGTATAGCTCGGGGGTAGAATTCCCCTGGGTTCAATCCCCAGTACCGCCAAAAAAAAAAAAAAAAATTGAATGTTAGATGCTTTTGCACTTCTTACAAACATTTATTATGCTTGGAAACCTGGAAATGCTTTCTATGTCATTGATTATTATACTGGCTAGTGGAACATACGGCTGAATTTACTCAATAACTGATTAGATTGCTTCTTGTTTTGCCTTTAAGCACACAAAATAGCAAAACTTTTAAGTTATATATCACTTCTTTTTTTCTCTTTTATTGAAGAATTGTAATCATACATCTTGATGCAGTTCAGGGTGACAGAGGAATACATGCCCACAGCATGCATTGAGCCCTCCCCAAGTTCCCACCTCACTCCCTCTCCCTTCCCACCTTCCCATGATCAGCACAGTGATCGTCTTAGATGAGTGTGTGTATGTACATCATGTCCTTTGAGGTGTGTTCCTCTTCAAGTCTTCCTCTGCCTTTCCATCTTCCTATTAGGTACCCTCTTTCATACCACTAAGTTTCCTCCTTTGTCTAGAGTCTGTCTTGTGTCCCAGTTTCTCCCTAGCTTTCACATATGAGGAGAACATCCAATTCTTCATTTTTGTGACTGACTAATCTCCCTTAGCATATTCTCCAATTCCATCCATTTCTGTGAAAATGACATCATTTTGTTCTTCTTGATGGCTGAGTAGAACTCCATTGTGTATATATCCCATAATTTTTAGTCCACTCATCTGTTGATGAACATCTCAGCTGGTTCCATAGTTTGGTAACTATGAATTGTGCAGCTATAAACATAGATATGCATGTATTACTATGGCAGTCTGGTTTCAGTTCTTTGGGTTAGATACCTAGGAATGGTATGAACTGAATTATATGGTAGGTTCATTCTCATTCTTCTGAGGATCCTCCGTATTGTTTTCCAAGGTACTTTTACTAATTTGCAATCCCACCAACAATGTATGAGTTCATACTTACTCATATCCTTGCAAGCATTTATTATTGTTTGTGGTTTTAATGATTGTCATTCTAATTGGGGTTAGGTGAAATCTCAGGGTAGTTTTGATTTACATCTCTCTGCTAGTGATGTTGAACTTTTTTCATATACTTATTGTCTATTTGTATTTCTTCTTTTATGAAGTGTCTAATTCACTTGCCCATTTTTTAAATTGGGTTATTTTTTTTTTGGTGGTGCATTTCTTGTGTTCTTTGTACATTCTAGATATTAGTCCTTTATCAGAGGAGTACCTGGCAAAGATCTTCTCCCATTCTGTAGGTTCTCTCTTGAGGTTTGTGATAGTTTCCTCTGCTGCACAGAAGTTCTTCAGTTTAATGCAGTCCTACGTATTAATCCTCATTTTAATTTCTTGTGCTTCTGATGAAGTTTTTACTCATGCCTATATGTTGGAGTATTCATCCTCTGCCCTCTTCAAGTAACTGCAAAGTTTCTGATCTAATTTCCAGGTCTTTGATCCATCTTGAATTGGCTCTTGTGTAGGGTGAAGAGAATGAGATTCATTTCCATTGTTTTTTTGCATTTGGATAACCAATTTTGCCAACAGCATTTATTGAAGGGGCTATCTTTTTTCCTGGTGTATGTTTTTGCCCTCTTCGTCAAATATTAATTGGCTGTAAGTGTGTGGCTTTGTTGCTGAGTCTTCTGTTCCATTGGTCTGTGTGCCTGCTTTTAAGCCAATACAATGCTATTTTTATCACGATGGCTCTGTAGTATAGTTTGAAGTCAGGTATTGTGATGCTTCCTGCATGGTTCTTGTTACTAAGAACTACTTTGGCTATTCTGGGCTTTTTGTTGTTTCAAATAAATTTAAAGACTGATTTTTCTGTCTGTGAAGAGTAATTGTGACCATGGATAGTCCTTTATTGAGTTTTTTTTCTTCTTGGATTGAAGCTTGCTTAAGAGATAATTGAATGCTGCTCCAAAGCTCTGGTCCAAGCCTGCTCCCTTGCCTGCAGGGTTTGTTAATGAGGCAGGGCAGGGTAGAGGAGCAAGGAGGGACTACCCTGGCAGCTGGCTGCTTGGCTGCTGGGAAGAGGCTCTTCTAGGCTGGAGGTTAGGGGTGTGGCCCAGGGCACTTAGCCAGTATTCATAAGAGTCTTAAGCTCAATCCCCTGAATTGCAAAAAACAGCAGAGAGAGAGAGAGAAAGAGAGAGAGAGAGAGAGAGAGAGAGAGAGAGAGAGAGAGAGAGAGAGAGAGAGAGGATGAATTCTAACAAATAATAGCAACAAAGACTCTCATACTTGGTTCTGCAGCATTAGGCCCATGTGTATTTTTTTCAGCTATTTAAGGTCTACTTTGGTAATTTAATGGGTATTGCATTGAATCTGTAGATCAGTTTTGAAAGAATGACCATTTTGATATTGTCCTGCCTATCCAAGAGCATGGGAGATTCTTCTACCTTCTAAGATCTTCAATTTCTTTCCTTAAAGTGTTATAATTTTCATTGTAGAGGTCTTTAACCTCCTAAGTATTTTATTGTTTTTGAGGTTATTGTGAGTAGGATTGTTTTCTGGATTTCTTTTTCAATGGATTTATGTATTGCATATAGAAAACTTCTAACTTTTTAGATTGATTTTGTATCCAGGCACTTTGCTGAATTTGTTAGTCAGTTCTAAAAGTCTTTTGGTTGAGTTTTTTAGGTCTTCTAAGTATAAGATCATATCATATGCAAATAGAAATAGTTTCAGTTCTTTTCCTATTTGTATTTCTTTGATTGCCTTCTTTGGTGTCTCTGTCTGCTATCATCCCTCTATTGTTCTGCCTGTAGATCTCCAGCACTGGGTTGCAGCTACTCCAGGACTCTGTCTCCCTGCTGCAATGGGGACATTGATAGATCTTGAGTGTAAGCTGGTTATATGCAAGGATGAAGAGTGGGTGAGAGAGAAGGGGATAGAGTGAGAGATGTAAGAATAAAATAGAAAATAAGATCAAGTAGAATAAGACTTTAAGTAAGGATAGGAAAAAAAGATAATAAAAAAACAAAGTTACTGAAAATAAAGGGAAACACTAGTAAACAGTATAGAATATATAGATATAGTGATACGAAATGAATAAAATACAAGGTATAGGTAAACAAGTACATTGGGAGTCAAATAAACAGACAAACCAGAACACAGTCTCTTGCACATACACATACAGATACAAGAGGAATAGAGAATGAGAGAATGAGAGAGAGAGAGAAGAGAAGAGAAGAAGAAGAAGAAGAAGAAGAAGAAGAAGAAGAAGAAGAAGAAGAAGAAGAAAGAGAGAGAGAGAGACAGAGAGAGAGAGAAAACCTTAGGAATTGTTTATACTGAAAGTGAGTAAAATTTTCTTGCTGAAGAAGAAAAATTGAATCATATCGTGGCCATGGATAGTCCTTTATTGAGTTTTTTTTCTTCTTGGATTGAAGCTTGCTTAAAAGATAATTGAATGCTGCTCCAAAGCTCTGGTCCAAGCCTGCTCCCTTGCCTGCAGGGTTTGTTAATGAGGCAGGGCAGGGTAGAGGAGCAAGGAGGGACTACCCTGGCAGCTGGCTGCTGGGAAGAGGCTCTTCTAGGCTGGAGGTTAGGGGTGTGGCCCAGGGCACTTAGCCAGTATTCATAAGAGTCTTAAGCTCAATCCCCTGAATTGCAAAAAACAGCAGAGAGAGAGAGAGAGAGAGAGAGAGAGAGAGAGAGAGAGAGAGAGAGAGAGAGAGAGAATGAATTCTAACAAATAATAGCAACAAAGACTCTCATACTTGGTTCTGCAGCATTAGGCCCATGTGTCTTTTTTTCAGCTATTTAAGGTCTACTTATTACTGTAGGTTCCCAAGCACATTTCAAGTATTCCATCTTACTTGGAAACCTATAAAAAAAGAAGTCAGTCTACAGCCCTAGCGCTAGGGCCTCTAGTGAGATCCTGGGCCAGTGTCTCCGTCTGGACAAGTGCCAATAACTGAGTACCAGCCGCCAGGCACAGAGTTTGTCCCAAAGCAAGTGCAGGGAGTCTGTGCTCCCCACAGAAAAGGATGGGTTGGTTTGAGGATTCCAAGCCTGGTATTTTCCTCAGAATTTCATGAGTGGCATGCAGCCAAAGTCTGTGTATATTCCTACCATCTTTTTATGGTCTCTTTTCATTTATCCATGGTGTGGAGCTTGTACTCACCTCCCTGTGGGTCACATACTCACCTCTGCTGCCAAGTGGGACATACACTGGGACCAGGGAGGGATGGAGTGGTGGATATGGCCGCTTTTTTCTGTCTGGTTCCACCATGGAGCTGTTCAGCTCTGTGTCTGGTTCCCTTGCTATTTGTGGAGTAAGTCTCAGGTTTCTGGGTATGAGTTTTGGGGGGGGGGGTTCTAAAGTTCCCTCTAGTTGGGGGCACAGGCTATTGTTCTCACTTCTTCACCTGTTCAGAGATTTTTGCTTCTTTTTTCTTTTTCAGCCTTGATATTTAAAGACATCTTTATAGATATTCTTGAGTTTCTCTGTCTTTAGTTCCCACTTCCCAGCGATGTGGGATGTGAGACAAGCTAGAGATCAGCTTACCTTAGGGTCCTACTCCAACACCATCTTCAGTCCTTCCTAAGTTAAATATTTCTTAAGGATAATTGAGGCAATCACCGAATTAAGCCTAACCTAATGGTGTTAGAAATTACTTTTGAATGGGACAGATATTTAATTGAACATCTAGTGGTTCTAAAAGTATTTTGAAGTCTAAAATCTATTGTCTACTTCTAACAATTCTGTTTTTCAAATAGCAAAGATGCTAAGATTAGACACATGTGCTACAAAGGAATTAACAAATATACAGGAAAACATGTGATGTGACTTAAAAGATTATATAGATAACCCATGCTTTTCAGTGGTTGCAGTAGTCTTTCTCTGGCTTTCTGATTCATAAGAATCAACCTAGGTTCTTGATACAATACATATTCTGATGCAGTATGTGGGATTGGCCTCAGAGTCCACATTTCTATCCTGCTCCCAAGTGTTGCTAAGGAAAATGGTCCATGAAGAACCCTTTGAGTGGCAGTAAACAAATTGGACAAGGAATTTGATTTCTTTTCAGCTGTACAATTTAAACTTGGCAATAAGCGAGCATTTTCATTTACTTGGTTAAGTGATACCTTGGGCTTAATTTTTTCAAATACATTTCTGTTTCAATGTGCTAATAATTTATGCTTACATCCAGAATCTTGACTTTCAAAGAAATTACTGACCCCTGAAAATAAACAGGAAGGGAATAGAGTGTTTTTAGATTTCTCCCAACAGAAATGGTTCAACTTTAATAGTACTGCTCAGTGAAAATGTTATTGCAGTACATGAAAGAGAGACACATGCAATCTTTTAGACAGAAAGGACCAGTTACAGTGGTGTGTCTCAGCAGGACATTACCAAAGCTGCACAAGATCTAACTCTGATTGGCCACGAGTTTGGGAAGGCCTAAACATCTCCAGGTCTGTTTTCTAATCTATGGTCATCATTTTTGGTGTGCACAATAGGGTCTTTCAGAATGAACCTGGGTTTGTGTAATTTGGGTATATAATTTATGATTTTCTAAATAAGTATTGAAAGCAAATGTAACCAACTAAAGAAAATTCTAACTTTGCAGATTTCTACTTGCAAGGAGTGGAAGGTGTTAAAGTCTTAGTCCCAGATCTGCTAATAACTAACTATATGGTCTTGGACAAATCAGTTTATTCCCTGGGCTTCTATTATTAAATTAGCAAGTTGGGTGAGATGACCTTTAGTGTCTTATATAGCTTCAAAGTCAATAATTTCATAAAAATAGCATGGTGGTTAGGTGTGATGGCACATGCTTGTAATCCCAGTACTTGGGAGACTGAGACAGGAGAATCGTAGGTTTGCAACCAGCCTCAGCTACTTAGTGAGGCCCTCTGCAACTTAGTGAGATACCCTATTTCAAAATAAAGAATTTTTTTTAAAAGGCTGGGGGTGTAGCTTGGAGGTAGAATGTCCCTGGGTTCAATCCCCAGTACCATTCAATCAATCAATCCAATCAATCAATCAATCAACAAGTATTTTGGGAGTAGAAAAGATATAGTAGATCTAGACTTTGTGTAGGTCCTTTGCTGGAACCTAGACAACCCCCATCCCACAGTCTAGAGCTGACGGGTTATCATAAAGTGCATAACAAGAGATGTGAAGAATAGTTAGAGAAGGTCTATATTGCAGTAGAGTTCCAGGAGAGAAGAAGAAAAAATGAGGCAGGGGCTATATATAAAGTAGCACATAGCTAATTATTTACTTTGGGAAGATGGACTTATATATTTAATAAACCCATTAATCCTTAGTAGAAAAAACAAAAACACTGAATATAGAAAAATTACAGAAAAAATTATAATAGCTTTTTATATCTATGTCCAAAATACACGACAAGAACAACATAGAAGAGGAAAGATTTGTTTTGGCTGATGGTTTCCGAGGGTCAGTCTATAGTCAGCTGGCTTCTACTCCACAACAGAAACATCACGGCAGCAGGGCATGGCAGAACAAAGCTGCTGTTCAGGTTCTGTCAGCCAAGAAATGGGGAGGAGGGGGCCAAAGGTCCCCAAGACTGCACCCCCAATGACCTACGTCCTTCAGCTATGCCCCATCTGCCTATAGTTACCATCCAGCAAATCCATACAAATTACTAATCCACCAGTAGATTGATCCACTGATGAAGCCAAAGCCCTCTTGATTCAATTATTTTACCTCTGAATATTGCTGCATTGCCAATACATAAACTTGTTTGGGGGATATTCCATAGCCAAACCATAACAAAGAGAAATTAAAATAAGCCAGAGAAGGAGAAAACACACACTTGCACAATAATGCATATAACATAACATGCATTGCAGTTTTGTTTATAAGAACAAGTTATATGAAAAATACTGATTCAGCCATAAAAAAGAATATGATATAGACATTGGAAAGGGTGAGATAGTTCTATAGGGACTGACATGAAATATTGCCAAGTTATATTAAGTTTAAGACACAGTCGATGTGTAAAATATAGGATATCTTTTTTAACATGATTAATATAAGATTCAGAATGAAACTATATTGATAACAATGGATATCAATATAGCCAAACTGATATAATGGTGACTTTTGGGGAGAAGAATTAGAGTCTAGAGGTCAAAACTGGGAGGGAATCCTTAACTGTATTTTTCTACCATTTGAATTTTGTAACATTTTAATGAATAAATGTACAACGATCAAATTTTTTCCTTTCTTAACAACAACCAAATTCTTCCCTTCCTGTTTTAAAAAAGAGGACTTGTTGGAATTCAGTATTTAAGGACTATCTCCTAAGAAAAGAGTCTTCATATTGAGGGAGGAAGATTTCTTTATAGCTTTACCTTTCCTTTTGATTTTTTTCCTAAAAAGGTTAAGGCATAAACTAAAGCATCTTGTTATTTCTATATCTTTATTTCTAGTGAACGGCTCAAATTTTCCTGCTCCTGATACACTGACCAGACAATTCACTCTGCTAAGCATCTTTGTTGAGTAAATGATCATCTGCATGTGTTCAGATGTACAGAGCTTTGCTAGAGAACCTTTAGTCAATCCTTCAGGTAGTGGTCACAGGTCTGCTGAACACAGCACCATGTAGGGCTGGATCAGCACACGAAGTGAGCAGGACTATAGTCTCCTGCCCAGACGCAGATCCCCTGTCTAGACTCCTCAATGCCCCAAATTTCTAGTTAATCTCTTCTGGGTTAATGTACACAGGTTAAGAGAAATTAATGGAGGGCCTTTTCAGAGCATTTATTATGATGATCTAATGGGTTGTATATGGCCTTGTCTTTCTCAGGACTGCTTTTTTGCCCAAAGTGGGACCATTTGGTTGATATTTGTGGGAATGGTGTTAATGAAGGTACAGGGGCATAGCCTGCACCATCGTATGCAGTGACCTTGTCTTGCCTATGAAATGGTGTGTTCTCTGAGAGCCAGGATCATGTTGTGCTCATCTTAACATCATCATTGCCTAGTACCACCCTGCTGGCTGATGTTTAGTAAATATTGACATATAATGAGTTGTACAGTAAACATATTACATGGTAACTGAATTTTAACATTGAACAGTCCAAACAGATGGGAGACAATGATGCCAGATGAGAAGAGATATGGCACAAACCAGATTTGGGGGATGCATCTGGATCCTAGAAGTTGCCAATGATAACCTCCAGCAAGTTGCTTTACCTTGTTTGGCAGCAATTTTCTCATCTCCGAAGCAGAAGTGAAAATTAATTAAACTAAAATATGTGAACTTCTCAGCACAGACTATATAGTCAATCAATAAAAACCCTTACTGTTGCTGACATTGCCATAGCACTTTTATTGTTGTTATTATTATTGTTGTTGTTGTTATTATTTTCATTATTATTATTGTTATTCGTTGTTAATTAATGGAGTTATCCAGATCAGAATAGCATTAGGTGTTTTTACAGTGGACACTAGGGGGCATAGGGATTCTGAGTGTACTTTTTCATTATCTACAGACGTATCATGGTGATTGTTGTGTAATCTTTTTCCTTTGCATTCTTTGGAGTATTTTTTCCTGTTTTACTTTATAACCATCTGAGCTTCTAGGACCTGCTCAACCTGAGGCCAGGCTGCAACTATTGCTTTAAAAAAAAATGAAAAAAATCCCATAGTCAGAGAAGTTGCTGAAGGGAAGGTGAGGGAACACACACATTCCACATGGAAGGAGCACAGTAAAATGAGATGACTGGCTCCTACCACTAGCTTCTGTGCTTGGAGGAAACGTACCCCAGTCTAGTAGAGCTCTGTCCCCTCACCATAATGACAGAGGTATTCCATGAATGTCAGGTTTTTGTATCAATTCTCTGCTGCTTGTTAGTAAGGATTCAATATGATTGCGAAGATGTGTAAAGAAGCTGAGTGCAGTGGAGCCTCCATTAATCCCAGTATTTGGGAGGCTGAGATGAGAGGATTGCAGGGACAAGGCCAATACACAATAACTTAGCGAGGCCCTGTTTCAAAATAAAATATAAAAAATGGGCTGGGGATATACCTCAGTGCTAGAATGCCCCTGAGTCCAATATCAAATAACACACACACACAGACACACACACACACACACGCACACACACACACCCCCCAATATGATAAAAAAAAATAAGCAAAGAGGTTTGCTATGGACTGAATGGTCAGGTCTTCCCCAAATCCATATATTGGAACCTAAACCCCAGTGTGATGGTATCAGGAGATGGGACCATTGGGGGTTGGGGGTGATTAGGTCATGAGGGGGGAGCTCTCATAAATGGGATTAGTGCCCTTATAAGAGAGGCCCTAGAGCTCCCCCTTAACCATTCTACCATGTGAAAACATGGCAAGAAGACAACATCTATGAACCAGGAAGTGGGTCCTCACCACAATTTTCCAGCACCTCTATCTCAGACATGCCAGCCTCCAGAATGGTAAGAAATACATTTCTGTTGTTTTTAGCAACACCCAGTATGTGCTACCTTGTTACAGTAGCCTAAACTAAGACAAGGTTGCAAGTATTGTTATTTATTACTGGTAGTAATTTCTTGTCATCCTTTTGTTCAGCAAATCATCATTGAGTGTGAGGTACTGTGGTTGGGGCTATAACATTTAAAGACAAAGCAGTCAAGAAGGCAGATTATAAATACCTATCCAGCATTTTGAATGGCTTTAAATGTTTGATATAATGGAAATACAAGCAGTTTATACTGATTGGGAACAAAATCACTCAACAGCTTGTGAGCTAGAAGTTGGATAAATAGGACCACAAGAAATAGCAACAGCATGCATGAATGAGGTGAGGGTGAGAAGGATGGGGAACATCTTGCCAGTCCAGACCTGGGTGTGGGAAGCACTAGTTCATTCTGGGAATCATAAATAGTTGAGTAGAGCTAAAATATGAGGGGGATGGTGGGAAATCAATCAGAAGATAGGCTGCAGTCAGAACATGCAGGATCTCGAACACTCTACCTAGTAATGGGGTAGGAGCACAGCCCAGTAAACAATTTTTGTCTAAAGAACAAGGAGGCAGGAGAACAAAGCCCCTCCCCTGCCCCCGACTTTCTCAAGATAAACATAGCTGGGACTTTCTGAGCAACTACAACCACAGTGTAAGGCCCTTAACTACCAGAGCATAGAATGACATATAGGCTGATGGCTGTTCTGCTTCTGTAAATTGCTTACACTAGGTAAAAAAATCTTTCACTCACTCCCCCTGCCCAAGAATTGAATTGGCTATTGTATAAACAGCTTGTAATTTCTAGATTTGAGGCTCAGACCTAGAGCTTTGCTCTCTGAGCCTCACAGGTGAATAAAACTCATTACATCGTGATCCAGCCTCTGGGTCCTGCTCACTGGGGACCGGACTCTCCTGCAACAGTAATTTGAACATCCTTCTATAGATTAACATTTCCCAAAGTGTCTTTTATAGAATTTTAGTCCCAAAGAATGCTCTCTGATGGGAGGGTTTTGTGACTAGTAAGTTTGTCAAATATTAAATATCTTTCTCTTAGAGAGATAGAATCACATTTTACTGTAGATCATTAAGGCTCTGAGAAGTCCTGAAAGAAACAATAAACCTGTTTAACATAACTGAATCCAGAATACTTAAATCCATTGTCTAAGAAACTCTCCCCTCACCCTTTTCTGGAAATGCTTATTGACATTATATGGAAATACTGTTCTGTGGGGGCTCAATATGAAAACATTTCAGTGGTCAATGAAGAGCCATAAAAGGATGCTGGCCACTAGACTTTGTGGCCGCTGTGCTGGTATATCCTATTTCATCCTCAAAGGATCCTCTCAGCCCCTGTGAAGCAATATCAAAACTATTTTATTTGAAGAAAATTGAGGCTCAAAGTGGTTATATGCCTTGCTAAGTCCACTTAGCTAATAAGTGATGGGCTTGAGTGCAGTATTTAAGCTTTGGATTCTTTGTCTCTGAACCTCACATGATTTGCTCCACTCACTCTCTCCGGGGGAAGTGGGAAGGATAGGTGGGATGCCAGGAAATCTGTGCAGTGAGAGAGGTAGGAGATGTCTTTGCAGGCAGTTGAGTAATGAGGGCTGAACTGGGGCAGTGGCCATGGGTGTGAGGAGAAGGTCACAGCTCTAGTTGGAGTGGTCCTGCATGCTGGGCACTGTCATTTTCCTAGTAACTGTCTCTTTGGGCCACCTTTGAATGGTTGCTGCCACTTTGTCCTTGAAATTTCACTATCAAGGTCTGGGATGGTCCTTGCCTGAAGTTTTCAGGCTTCTGTGATGGGACAAGTCTATAGCATTCAGCTTGGTGCCCAGCATCCCTTCCCAGCTGCATTAAGCATCTCCAGAATCACTTACATTGGGGTTTTGGTTAATTCCTCTTCTTGCTGTCTCCCTGAGCATTATTTTATGCCATTGGTAATGTTAACAGGAGGATGCCCTTTGGATCTGACCCTGTACCCACTGCAGGGAAGTGATTAGTTTTTGGTTTAACTGCCTTGGAAAGATTTCTCTGGCAAAGAAATTTTCATCAGGGTGAACTCGGCTGTAGCTCTTATTTATATGTCAATCAGATTTAATTTCCTCTCTCTTCAGATGAATGTGAGTCATGGATTTAGTAATATCAGTTGAATACTTCCATGATTCACACCAAAAAAGATCCCTCCCTTAATGGGACTCTGTTTACTGCCTGAGTAGATAGATTGCTTTGGGGAAAGGCTGTTGATTTGCAGTTCTAGCAACTCCATTGCTTTCCATCCTTACCACTAAAATTGTATCAAAGAAATGTTTTGAAGGACAGATGAAAACTCAGCTCTTCTTATGCTTTATTGAAGTACAGTTGATATATTTAAAAGGTTACACATACTTACTGTTTACATTTAGATGAGTTTTGACATACATATGATCTCATAACTATGATAAAATTACTCATCATATCCTTCACCTCCCCAAATTTCCTTGTGTTCTTGTGTATTGTTTTATTGTTGTTATTGCTAAGAACATTTAATATGTGATTGATCCTCTTAACATATCTTAAAGTACACATTACCATTCTGTTATCCATAGGAACGATGTTGTACAGTGGATCTCTAGGGCTTACTCATACTGCTTAACTGCAACTTTCTACTTGTTGAATAACAATTTCCCACTTCTGCCTACCTTCAGCCCTGGCCAATCATTATTCTCTTCTCTTTCCTCTGCTTCTATTATTTTAACTATTTTATGTAACTAAAATAAATTAAATCATACAGTTTTTTTCTATCTTTCTGTGTATGACTGGCTTATTTAATTTGTCATAATGTCCTGTAGCTTCATCCATGATATTGCAAATGGTAGGATTTTCTTCTCTTTTAAGGCTGAGTAATATTTCATATCATATATATACCACTTTTTTTATCCATTCATCTGTTGATGAACATTTGAGAATTTATTCATTTATCTATTGATAGACATCTAGAAATTCAACTCAAAAGATTTTTTTGCTAATATGTAATATGCTAATAATGGAAGGAATTTGTAAAGCCAAGAAATATAATTGTCCTCATTCAGTAAAAAAATTCTACCTGGATCTGAGGTTTTAAATAAAAGTTTTATTGATAAATATTGGATATAGTTCAAGATTTATGTTTGAAAGTCTTGATACAGACTACCAACATACTTTTTCCATTGCTGTTAATTTTTTCCCATTTCTAAATTTAATATGTATTAGCTGGATAAAATTTTCACGGTACAGGAAAAGAAAACTCCAAAAGATGAAAAAATAACCACCTGAAGATATAATTGCTTTTATATTTTATGCATATACTACCTAAAAAACAAAAAGGAGCTGGGTGTCATGGCACCTACCTGTAATCACAGTACTTGGAAGACTAAGACAGGAGGATCTCAGGTTTGAGGCCAGCAGCATGCAATAACTTAGCAAGACCCTGTCTCATAATAAAAAATAAAATAGACCTAGGGATGCAGCTCTGGATTAAATTCCCAGTACCCTTCCTCTACACTGAAAATATTTTGTCATTTTTTTATGTTATAATATATTGTAGATCTTTTCTCATGATAATTTCCTTTTTTACTGATTCTAATAGTTGAATGATATTCTTTCATTTATGAACTATCTTTACTTAGTTGTCTACTTGAACATTTAAGTTACTTCAAATTTTTACTTTTATATATGGTTGACAGCAAAATGTTTAAACAGATATACCTTTACACTTGCCTCTAATGATTTCTTTTTTTTTTTGCGGTACTAGAGATTGAACCCAGGAGCATTCTACCTCCAGCTACACCCCCAGCCCTATTTTTTATTCTTTATTTTTGAAACAGGGTCTCACTAAGTTGTGGAGGGCCTCATTAGGTAGCTGAGGCTGGCCCCGAACCCGGATCTCCGGTCTCAGCCTCCCAAATGCTGGGATTACAAGCGTGCGCCACCACGCCTGGCTGACTATAATGATTTCTTGGGACCAATTTCTATTAATGAAGTGGTAAGGTCAAATGTTGTGAATATTAAGACTTTTGTAAATCTGTAAACTGACTTACAAAGTTAGAATAATAATATTCTTAACAATTCTGTATGAAGGTACCTGAATCCTGGGTATTGAACACATTTAAAATAGATGACAGTTTTTTGAGCAAATGGTATCTTGGTTAAATTTAATTCCTTTGAATACTAGTGTTTTATATGGTTCATGTGTTAACAAGCTAATTGTAATTCGTTAGGAGCTGCTTTTTTTTTTTTTTTTTTCTGTACGGGGGATGAAATCCAGGGGCATTTTACCTCTGAGCTACATCCCCAGACCTAATTTTTATTCTTTATTTTGAAACAAGGTCTCACTAAATTTTAGAGGGCCTCACTAAGTCGCTGAGGCTGGCCACAAACCCAGATCCTCTGGTTTCAGCCTCCCAAGTACTGGGATTACAAGTGTGCCCCACCACGCCTGACTAGGAGCTGTCTATTAATATTCTTTATTCATTTATGTGGGAAATTTCTCTTACCAATTTAAATGAAGTATTTTATTTATTAAGACAACACATTTTGAACATATATTGTATAAATATTTCCCCAGATTTACACATTCCAATTTTTTTCTATTTCAAACAGTTTAATTCTTACATGGCCAGTTTTTCTTTAGATATTTTATCTTTGCTTTGAAAATTTGAGAAATATTTTCCTTTGAGCATGATAATTTTTAAAAGTTACTTTATTTGGGTTTAAGTTTTTCACTAGGAATCTGTGTCAGTTAGGATTCAGTCCAAGTTACATATATATTAGGAAACTCCCAAATAACTGTCTTAAAAAATAGAAGTCCACCTTCACCTTTCTCTTGCATGAAAGAAGTCCAGTAGTTACCAGTACAAGGTTGGCTCCCGAAGATTTTCAGGTACCCATCTTCCTTTCAATTTACTATTTTGTCATTCAATTCTACTCACAGTAATGGTTACAAAGTAGCTGACAGAGCTTCATCCTTTACATCTGATTTCCAGACAGCAGAGTGGAGAAAGGAGAAGGGTAGGTTTCTTCCTTTTAAAGTAAACTACCAGCTGGGTATGGTGGTGCATGCTTGTAATCCCAGCATTTGGGAGGCTGAGACCAGAGGATCCAGGTT
>PVLC010019138.1:0-31090 GCA_004027655.1 Graphiurus murinus | reverse complement strand
CAGTCCTGACCCAAGCCCTGGGGTGCAGTTATCTCTGCTCCGGCTCCGTGAGGAGAGGTGAGCTGGGATGGGCCTGCGCGGGCTTAAGCTGGTCGTACCACGCGTTCCGGTCTCTGTCGAAGGTGCCTCGAAATGCCGCCTGGCTAGGATGAGGAGTTCAGGAGTCGCTCACTTCAGCTCTGGCCGGTGGGGTGCAGAGCGTTGTTGTGTATTTCTTTCTTAGTAGACTCCACGCCGGGGGCCGGCACAATGGCGGCTTATGCCTGGCGGCGTGGCGCTGGGGCCGCGGAGACGGGCTTCTTTGCTCTCCCTGGTCGGCCTTCCGGGTTCTGCTCAGCTGTATTCCAGTTTTCGCAGCGTTTTCCACCTTTTTGTTGCTTTTTTTCTTCTTTCAAAAAACTGGATCCACGACTGATTTGAATCGAGCTCACAGCGGCTCTTGAGACGTGTCTCACTCCGTCGCCATCTTCTGTACTTATTAATTTTAATTTTAATTTTTTGGTACTAGGGATTGAACCCAGGGGTGTTCTACCTCTGAGCTATACCCCCAGCCCCTTTTATTCTTTATTTTGAAACAGGATCTTTCTAAACTTGAAAAGAGGGTTTCACTAAGCTGCTGAGGCTGGCCTTGACCTGCGGTCCTCCTGACTCAGCCTCCCACATATGGATTACAGCCATAGGGCACTGTCCCTGGCTGGCTTTGTCATTACTAGTTCCACAATGAATGTATGTTGAATTAAATTAAATTTCAGCTCACTCTCAAAATCTGCAGAAGTAACTCCTACAGGTAGAAGGAGTCAGTGTCTCAGGGAGGAATGTGGGGGAAAGATTGTTCTAGCAACGTGGAGGCCTCTGCAGCCTGAGTCCCAGAAACATCTTGTTGGGTTTGTAAAGGTAAAACAGGCAAAAGCATGTAAAAGACTGTCCTCCAGCACGGCCAAAGGCCAAAGCCACCATGGGCTCGTTCTTCTCTGGATCACTAAAACATAACTCCTAGACCACTAAATCCCTGGACCCAAGGGAGCAGAGACAACTGGCTCTCCAGAGTCCCAGGCGGCCGATGCTGAGCTCCACCTTCTCCTTTTGTGCAGAGTGATTTACCAAGCCTTGGCTGGAGGGGAGGGGAGGGGGCCAGGCCTTTGGATGGTGTTGGCTGGCATCAGAGAGTGGCTGGAGGCAGGGGCAGACTCCTTTGGAGAGTGACACAGGAGAAGGAAGCCACGCCTGGTTCCCAGGGCCTTTCAAGCAATCTGAGGTCATTTGCTCGTTCAGTTCTCATGTGGTGCTTCTGGCAGAAATGGGCCCAGTGGTTCCCACTGTGCTCCCAAAACCTTGGAAGTTTTCTGAGCTGGGGCAAGGGAAGAGGAAGGGAGTGAGTGAGAGCAGAGTGGTCAGGGAGTGTGGATTTAACCCTGTCACCTCACCGAGCACAGGCTTTCCCTCTGTTCATGCTCAACTCCTTGTGGCGTTGGTCAGCCTGGCCCAGGGAAACAGGGAGAGAGGACTGAGTTGGACAAGGGGTTTTATCATTCTGAACTCAATCAAGACACTGCATGCCACCTCCTCCTGTGCCTGTCCATCCTCCTGGTGTTGGGGGGAGGTGAGGGGCAAACCGGAGGTTTATTTGAGGGGTGCAGAATTGACTCCACCATCTAAGCCTGTTCAGGAGTGATTAGGAACCCCCAACTTTGTAATCATTTGCTGTTATAAGGTTTAATTTACAGTGGGGCTGCGATGTTAATCAGGTGATCAGTGATTTTTTTTTTTTTTTTTTTGCCAGGGTGGGTGAGTGGGCACTGAGAATTGAACCTAGGGATTTTCCACCTCTGTGCTATACCCCTAGTCCTATTTTATTTTTTGTTTTGAAAAATAAAACTTGCTAAGTTGCTGAGAGTATCGATAATTGCTGAAGCTGTCCTCAAACCTGCAATCTCCCTGTCTCAGTCTCCCAAGTACTGGGATTACAGGTATGTGCCACCACATCTAGCTGATCAGTGGACTCTTACATTATTGAATGAGCCCTGGTCTTGGAGTGAGAAGGACCCAAATTGAAATTCTGACCCACCTCCTGTCAGTTGTACAGTGTTGGTTAAATTTCTCAACCTTTCTGAATCATAACTTACTCCACTGTGAGATGGGAACACTAATGTGTAATTTTGCCAGGAAGATGTGAATATGAAGTAATAGTATTTACATGAAATTAATTTACAGTAGGAAAATACAATGCAAATATGAGGAATTATTACCACTATAGTCACAGAAGAAGTTGACTTCTCTTCTGCTTCAAGAGTATATTTAAAATAGAGCTGTATCTGAGATTATTGGATGGGAGAGCTGAAAGAATTGGTGTTTAGGACCAGAGGGAGGTAAATTGCTGACTAGTTCTTCTTTCCCCCTTAAGGGCTATCCTTGACTTACAAAGGCTGTTAACTGGTGGGAGTAGAGGATATTTATTATGTGGTGGTGGTGGTGTGTGTGTGTGTGTAGATGCATATGTGTATGCATGGTAGTGGGGATTGAACCCACAAATGTTCTATGTCTGAGCTAGATCTCCAGCCCTATTTTATTTTTTATTTTGAAACAGGGTCTCACTAAGGTGCAGAGGTTCTCACTAACTTGCTGAGTCTGGCCTCAAATTTATAATCCTCCTATTTTAGCCTCTCAAGTACTGGAATTACAGACATGAACCACCACACCTGGCAGTACAGTATATTTCTGACATTGCAGTTTTGACCCCTGAGGTCAATTTCTTACTCCATGTCTAAAAATACAAATATTTAAATTATATCTTTATCAAAGTTGATAACTTTTCATCAAGAAAGATATTTCCAGAGTAAACTCCATTAGGATAGTTTAATTCCTTAGATAATTTTTAATATAGCATCATCAAACCAGTTCCAAAATTTTTCATTTTCACTTTTCTGAATTATTTTCACTGAGATCATTTATCTTCTGTGCAAAATTTATGAACAAGATTGAATGTGCTAGTCAGTTTTCTAAAATTATATCTTCTGCTTTTGTGAGTTTCATCTGGAACCACTAATTCTACCAAGTCCGAATTAGTACTAAGTCAAATTTTGCAACACCAAAATCTTACATCAATGTGTAGTCATTAACAAATTTTATTTAGGGGCGGTTTAGTCAATGGAGCTTTCATTTAGTGATGGATGTTTTACTCATTCTATTTTTCTTCTCCATATCCAGTTCTGTAGTTTCCATCATTATCAGTCAGAAGTAGTTCTTCAGTACATTCATCTGTCACATATTTTATCATGGGCTGCTTTAGACATTGTCAAGTTGGTTTTATTCTGTTTATTTCTACCAGAAATACTAATTATCATTGGATTTAGAAATGGTATTTTTATTTCTTAATTAATGTGGATGTGGATGAATGCTATTAGCAGGTGTCTTTGGATGTTTCTTGCTGACTTCTTTGGCCAAGGTTGCCTATGCTTTTGGCTAACCCAGTTCTGCTGGGTTACCCTTTCTGGTGAAGCAAAGTGAAGAACTCAGAGTCAATGTTAAGGAAAGTTACAATGTTACAATTTGGCTGAAGCATTAAAAGAACATGAGAAATATGGTCACACTTGTGCTTTAGAAAGTCCACTCTGGCTTTAGAGTGGACACTGGGCTAGGAAAAACAAACATTGTTGGGAGATGGTTAGAAAGATTTCCTGCAAGATCCCAGGAATGATAAATTGCAAACACTTACATAGCCCTTACCATGTATACAAGATTATTCTAGGCATTTGATAAACGTTTCCTCATTCTAGCCTCATGACAACTCTGTGGGGCGGGTATTAATGTTATTGCAATTTTCACAAATGAGGGAACTAAAGTACATAGATTTAAGACACTGTCTAAGATTACAAACTAATAAGGGATGGATTTGGATCCTGGATTCAGACCTAGGTAGAGTGGCTCCAAGACTGAACCCCTGACTCCTATGAAGGTTTTTCTATTCCAAGGAAGACAGGGATGAAAAGAAGTTTTTTTTTTTTTTTGAAAGATAGAAATTATGGGCTTGGTGAAGAGGGTCTGTTTCTGGCATTTGTGTCTTGTAGGTGGTGGGGCTATTTCTTGAGCAAGGGAAGTTGTTTAAGGGGAAATAATGTGAAATGATGTGTCTAGTTTTGATGTTGAATAAATTACTACAGTTCTAGCTATGATGTACTGAAGAGTTTGACTCCATTTTCAATGCTGGACTACTGACATCTCTCAAGCTCCATCACTCTCTTGCTCTTTATGTCTCACATTTGAGAAAGCCAATAAGAAAACTTGCATGCCCCCTCTGCTCCACCTGACATCAGCTTGTCTGCTCAACCACAGCAAACCTGGCTGCATGTGGAACCCTTTCCTTGGCCCCAACACCCTAACTACAATAAAGGCAGAGCTGGTAACTCCTCTTATTCTCTCAAGCCATGTTTGAACCTGCTTGGGATCCTGTCCTATTCTCCCTGAAAACCTCACCATTTGAGAGTAACAAATCTTTCTATACCTCTTGATGCATGTGTGGCAACATTAGTCTCAAAAATTTGAGTCTTAAAATTTGAGCCCCCATCCCAGGGAAACCAAACATGGTATCACAATTGAACACAGTAGAAGTTTCCTTCTGGTTCGTGTCATAGTCCAATTCAGGAGTTTTCATCTGACGGTCATTCAGAGATCCAGGCTCCTTCCATCTAATGGCTCTACCTCCTCAAGGTCTTCAGAATTCTCTTCATTCAGTCAACAGAGAGGAAGAGAGTAGAGAGGTTCACATGAAAAATTTTCAAATGAACCAGCCTTGCAAATTGTTCATCTCACTTCTGCTCACTCTCTTGTGTTTAGAACTCAGTTCTATGACCATGCCCACCCACATGGTAGGTTGGGAAATGTAGTCTAGGTGGGTTTAAGTGAGTGTATCTCTGTCCCTGCCACAGATGTGTTGAGTGTGAATGTCATTTGGTCATTGATAAGATGTTTAGAAGGTAGTAAGGTCAAGGGGTCTGAAGAGAGAATTCTGGGCTAGAACTATGCATTTATAAATCACTTTCTAGGTGATGACAGGAAAAAGAAAAGGAGATAATACAATCCTAACATCTTTTTTATTTAATTTTCATGTTCTAAGATTACTTTCTAGAATGTCAACAGCAGTAGTGGGTGTTGGTGGGAGAGAAATTGAGCAGAAGATGTTAAATACCATTCCTTTTGAATTAAAAAAGCAGGATATATATGCACATGTGTGTGCACATGTACACACACACACACACACACACACACACACACACACACTTTTTAATGATCTTTTTGCCCTTCTGAGCCTCAGACGAGAAGAACAAGGAAGTAGTATGCTAATTGGAAAGAATAGTAAAGAAATGGCAGACTGGGAAAAGGAGAGAGGAAATCAGTCTGCTATTTTAAGGATATGAAAGTCTTCCCATAAGCCATTATGGTCTCCTTGCCAGTTAATTTTATTCGAATGAAGTTGAAAGGTAATCTGATAAGTTTCATTAGCTCTGCAAATAATTCATAAATTCAGATGAACTCAGAACTAGGACATAGAATGTAGGAGGATTTCAAGGTCTGACAAGGTGATAATTACCAGGACTATGATGGAGCTGACAGCTGGTGTTGGAATGATCTCCTTTTTATTGAAATTTTCTATGTGATTAGGAAAACAGACAGTCAAATTGAGTTAATCTGCAGCAGCCAGCAGACCCACTGTAGACCAATAGAGCTGATGCATGTGGAGATGGCATAGTCTTTGTGGCTGATTTAAAACTTCATAGGTGGAGGATTCTCACATCTCACCGATGACAAGAGCAGTTCAGATATGCAGAGAAGAATAGCATGTTCACTTCCAGAATCCTGGAGCAACTTTACAAGGGAATTATTGGAATACACCAATCACACAAGCAAGCTCATTTGTAGTAGTGCCTGCTTTCCTCTGACTGGAGACTTATAGATGCATTTGCTGGTTACATCCATTTCTGCAGAATGAAAGATTATGTCTTTTGTAAGCATTAAAACACTGCTTTATGGAAAAAATACATATGTTGACAGAGTATCTTCTGCAATCATAAAATATATGTAAGCTCATAAAATAAACTCATGCAGTGAAAGGATAGAGCGCCTATAATAGATTATTACTTGGAAGTTAATTTATCTATCTAATCATTCATATATTATTTATTCACTCATTTATTTATTCCATAAAAGTAAACAAAATCTCTGCCATATGCAAGATTAAATGTACAAAGATTAGTAAGAGGAAGCTATTTCTCTCAGCCTTTAAGAAGTTCACATCTATCTATCTATCTCTCTACTTCTGTATCCATCTACCATCCATCCATCCATCCATCCATCCATCCATCCATCCATCCATCTGTCTACGATCCCCATGAAGGCCTCAGAGGCCCTCAGATATTCAACTGAACCCAACACGCCAATATCATATAGTTTTATGAAACTCTGGAGTTCCTCCCATGGCTTCTCTATTTTCTCTTCATCCTGTTCTCTACTTTGGAGCTGCCTGAACAAGTCCTTATTCCAGTTCATCAGTATAAATGCAAAGGCTTGTCCCTTCACTGTTCCTACCTCTCCAATTCAGGTGCCTCAACTATTTTATGAGCTTAGTAATTTTATGTAAGATAGTGGGGTTGGAGTGGAAGGGGAAAAAGGAGGAGTCATATCATGGAGCTTTTGATTTTCCCCTTTTCCTCTCCCTTTCTTTCACCTTTCTTGTGTTTCTTCTCCAGCTGTACAAATATTCCAACACTCCCCCTGCACACACACATACCCTAAAGGTCTCATACTTAGTAAATTGTGCCCTGGAGATTCAACTTTTACCCCGTCAGTTGGTCAAAAAATAATTTCCTGAAAAATCTTTCCTGAAAGTTTCTAGAAAGGAAAAGAAAAGGCCAATAAGTATATGGAGGGATGCATTTCTGTTTCTTTTCTTTTCATATTAGAGATTGGGTCTAGGGGGCATTCTACATCCAAGCTTCATCCCCAGCCTCTTTCTTTCTCTCCTTCCCTCTCTCCCTCCCTCCCTCCCTCCCTCCCTCCCTCCCTCCCTCCCTCCCTCCCTCCCTCCCTCCCTTCCTTCCTTCCTTCCTTCCTTCCTTCCTTCCTTCCTTCCTTCCTTCCTTCCTTCCTTCCTTCCTTCCTTCCTTCTTCCTATTTATACTGGGGATGGAACCCAGGGGCAGGCATTTTATCTCTGAGGCATTCTACCTCAGCCATTTATAGTTTTTTAAATTTTGACACAAGATCTTATTAAGTTGCTGAGGCTGGCCTCCTGTCTCAGCCTCCTAAGTACTGGGATTATAAGTGCATGCCACCGCACTTTGCACATTTCTATTTCTTTCTTTCTTTTTTATTTTTTTTCGGCATTGAGGATTGAACTCGGGGGCATTTTACCTCCAAGCTATACCCCCAGCCCTATTTTTTATTCTTTATTTTGAAACAGGTTCTCATTAAATTGCAGAGTGTCTCACTAAGTAGCTGAGGCTGGCCTCGAACCTGGATCCTCCCGTCTCAGCCTCCCAAATGCTGGGATTACAAGCGTGCGCCACCACACCCAGCCACATTTCTATTTCTTAAGCTAATGTTTTCAGAGAAAGTATTCTGATCTGAGATCATGGACTACATGCTACAGAAATGCATTCAGCTAAGGTTAAGCAAAAGGACATGCATTAGTTTCTATTTTTGTGCAATAAATTATTCCCAAACTTGGTGCATGAAACAATGTGAACTCATTATATTAGTTATTGAAGGCCAGGAATCTGAGAGCGGCTTAGCTGGTGGTATAGCTAAGAGTCTCTCTTGAGGTTGTAGATGTTGGTGGAGGCTGCCACCACCTGAAGGCTTGCCTGGGTGGAGGGTCTGCTTCCAAGATGGCTCCCCCACAGGGCAATAGCAGGAGGCCATGGTTCCTCAGAATATCAGCTTCTTTTCACAACACGGTACATGGCTTCCACCAGAATGATCTGAGAGAGGGGAAGAAACCACAATGTATTTTATGATCTAGCCTCAAAGGTGGAGGGATCTGTACATGGCATGATTACTAGAAGGTGAAGAACACTGAGGGCCATTTTGGAGGTTGACTACCTTAGGGCATTTGCTGATGGTCACCTGAGCAAATTCTACAGACATCTGAGAGCAAAAGAATCAGCGGAACCAGAAGTGGGAAGATAGGAGCTTATAGTCTCTTTCATGCTTGCTTCTGCCTACTTCCTTTCCATCTATGAGTGTTTTAGTCTGCTTTTCCATGGCTGTGACCAAATACCTGACATGAGCAGCATAGAGGAGGAAGGGTTCACTTGGGCTCACAGCTTGAGAACTACAGTCCATAGTCAGCCAACTCCAAGGCAGACATCATGGTGGCATGTCGTGTGGCAGAGAATAGCAGCTCATCTCATGGCAGCCAGATGTTAGAGAAAAAAGGGGCAGAGGACTAGGGACATATACAATATCCCAAGACCGTACTCCCAGCATCCTACCTCCTCCAGTTACCGCCCAGTAAATCCATTCAAATTATGACTCCATCAATGAATTTATCCACTGATGAAATCAGACCCTGATTCAATTATTTTACCTCTGAGTATTGTTGCATTGGGGATAGTCTTTCAGCACATGAGCCTTTTGGGGTACATTCCAAAACTCAAGTCAAAACAACAAATGTTTATGGCCTAATATGACCTCTTCAGGTTCCAAATTCACATACATTTAGTTCAGCATCAACACCACTATATATGCATCATACAATAATATATTTTATATGATCATTTTTGTAATGGCTAAAATATATTGAATAGTTGTTAATCTATGCAATATGCTAAATGTATTATGTAAATAATTACATTTAATTGCAAAATCATATGTCTGTTTTACAAATGAGGAAACTGAGAAGAGATGATGTGTCAAAGTTTATACAGCCAGTTTCTGTGTCATTCATTTAAAATTGAAGCAGAATATCACTGTTCACTGCCAATCAGGCTTTCCTATGTGGCCAGGAGGATGGGTATTATAGAACAGGGGCTTCCCCTTCTGAGGCTGTGCGTACAACATACAAAGCTAGATTTAAAAATTCAGCATGGCAGGAAAATTGATTAGCGTATCTGCTTGAGTAAGCAGTTGCTTTGTGAAGCCTATGACTTTGCCTTAATTGCCACCATCAGTAAAGAGAAATCTATTTGTGCAGATAGCAGCTAACAGCATTAAAGCACCAGGCAAGTTTTTATCTCAGAATATCAGCAGTTTAAATGTATGCTACTGTTTTTTCATATTAAACTTTGCCATCCTGTGGCTTGCTTTACAGCCACTAAAGAAGCAGGGGGCTTTTGAAAAGTGATGCAAGTAAAAATCCTAGGGGATGGGCCTATGGAGAATGTGTTTTTCACATATGCATCCAGCTCCCTCTGCCAATAAATGTGAATCTCCATAAAAAGCACAGATACCATTTAAATACCAAGTGCTTCATCCCACTCTATTGTATTTTTGTCTCACTTGATCTATTTATATCTTTATTGTGTCTCAGAAAACTGGACTGGTGAGTAAGATGAATGAGGAAGTAGGAGAGTCTTCCTTCCTTCCTTCCTTCCTTCCTTCCTTCCTTCCTTCCTTCCTTCCTTCCTTCCTTCCTTCCTTCCTTCATCAGACATGCGCTGAGCCTTGATGTGCAAGATGTCATGCTGGGTGATGGTGTGTTCAGAATTGATTCATCTTTCTCTAATAGTATTTATTGAGTGCTTTGAACTCCCTGACACCCTGACAGGTGTTGTGAAACTTAAGTGGGAAAAAAGGTGAAGTAATATAAATATGAAAAACTCTTGTTCCTAAAAGATCTTGAAATATCACTAGGAAAATAGAATTCACATGAAAAAGCAAAACAGGAGAGGCATTAAGTACAAAATTCTAGGGTATAGTGTTTGGGAATGCCAGGGTTTTTTAGAAGGGAATGATGAGAACCAAACATTGTAGTGGTGTATGCTTGTTATCTCAGTACTTGGGAGGCTGAGACAGGAGGATCTGGGTCCGAGGCCAGCCTCAGCTTCTTAGTGAGGCCCTCCGCAACTTAGTGAGACCCTTTTTCAAAATAAAAAATAAAAAGTAGGACTGGGGGTATAGCTCGGAGGTAGAATGCCCCTGGGTTCAATCCCTACTACCGCCAAAATAAATAGATAAATAAATAAATAAATAAAAACAGGATGGAGGTGTAGCTCACAGGTAGAATGCCCCTGGCTTCAGTCCCCACTGCCACACAAAAAGGGGAGGCTGATGAGAAACATGGGAGATCTGGAGGGGGGGCTCTCAAGGGAGGTGTCCCTGGAGCAGCTGACAACACACACCATGCTGTGGGGACTTTCTGTTTTATTCTACCATTCATGCTGGCTAGGCCTCAGGTGTGCTCCCTCCAACACACTCAGGTAAGGGGACTATGGGCCCCCAGTGATAAGTTGAACTAAGGGAGAGTTCACCCCTGGATTGGAAGAGAATCCAGTCAGAGCCAGAACCACCTTAGCATGTGCCAGGCCTGGAGGGCACCATGGGGAACAAAGAGTGGGAGAACGACAATGACGGAGGCCTGAAGCCTGGCATGTGGGCACAAAAAGGTGACAGTGCAGCAAGGAGTCCTCCTTACATCCAGTTATCCCAGTGAAGGAACCCCCCTGGCAAGATGGGAGGGTCTGCAGACACAAGCAAACTTACCGTCTGTCCTTAGTGTCCATGGACTCTGCATTTGTGGAGTCAACCAAGTGTGGATTGAAAATATTAAAAAAAAAAAAAAAAGCCTGCATCTGTGCTGAATATGTGTTAGTTTGGATAGGGGATGTATCCCAGCAAAGCTCATGTGTTGGCAATGCAATAATATTCAGAGGTGAGATCATTGAATCAGGACTGTAATTACATCAGTGGATAAATCCGTTGCTAGACTAGTAATTTGAATGGACTCACTGGGTGGTACCGATAGGCAGGTAGGCTGTGGCAGGAGGCGGTAGGTCACTGGGGTGAGGCCTTGGGAACTCTCTCCGCCCCTGGTCCCTTTCTTTCTCTTTGCTTCCAGCCACCACAAGTTGAGCAGCTTTCCCTCCGCCACTCCCTCCCACCATGATGCTTCTACATTGAGCCAGCTGATCATGGACTGAACTCTGAAACCATGAGCCAAGTGAACCTTCCCTCCTCTAAGCTGTTCTTGCCAGGTCTGTTAGTCACAGAAATAAAGTAATCTACCTAAAACAAAGTACAAAGCTTTTCTTGTTGTTACTCCCTAAACAATACAGTGTGATAACTATTTATGTAGCATTTACATTGTATTAGGTATTATAAGTAATCTAGATATGATTTAAAGTATATGTGAGGATGTGCATAGGTTATTGTGCCATTTTTTCTATTTTTGTTTTTGCCGTGCTGGGGACTTGAGCATCCAAGGATTTTTGTATCTGCAGGTGGATTCCTAGAACAAATGCCCCCTCAGACACCAAGAGACAACTGTATTTACAAATCTCTTGACTTCTGTAAGATTTGTCAGGCACAATTTCTGAAAGTTGACAAGACTAATTTTTTTTTACTGATAGAGCTTACTTTATTTCAAATAGGAATGATTTCTTAAATTGAATGATTTTAAAGTTTCTGCATGCTTGGCACCAGGCTGAGTGCTTTTCTTGGGTTATTTTGGTAAACCTTCTCAATTATCTCATAGGCAAGGTGCCAACACACTCACCATATTTGCAGGTAAGCAAATAGACATCAGGAAGGGAGGTCACATGGCTGGTAAGCTGGAGACCCAGCCAGTGAGTCTGGCTCAAACCCATGTCTGAGCTTCACTCTGTGCCTGGGTTAAACTGTCAGCAGGAATGAATTTTAGGGACTCTGGATTGTATCTTGCTGTCCAGGGATGCCTTTTCCCCTAGTTGGCATGGGTAATCAGGTTAATCACAGTACACTATATTTAGCTAATTTCATCAGAAACTATCAAAATTCCTAACACTAATTTCTGTTGGTGGTGATGTTGATTCTTGGTTTTAAAGGTAAGGATATTATGGTGAAGAGAGGCAGCTCTATGATTCTATTTAAAGGATCATTACTCTGGTTTTGAATAATTTAAGACTATGCTAGGGATGAGCGTTTACTAGTTTGAGTGCTATTTTTCATGAATATAATTGAAAGGAACCAAGCTTAGTCTGTCAGAGGAAAGAGAAAGCAATTTGTGAACTGAGCCACTTGCTTTAGAAACTCACAGCTTTGTCTTCCATTCCAAGACTGCAAGTTCCCAAACAAGATGGGGGAGAATGAGTTTGACCTGGTCAGGACTTCATATTGGTACCAGGTTATATCCCAGTTGATAAAACCTTAACTGGATTGCCTTAGACCAGATTGGAAGAATTTGTGCTGTACATTGCAGACTCCAGCTGCCAAGTGATTAACCTCCCAGTTCAGAATAGCCGGGGCGATTCCTTGGGCACCTTGTGACCATCCAAGGAAGGTGCCCTCGGGTGGGTGTGGCTTCAGGCAAGCTAAGTGAAGGGTCCATTTCAGCTGTCACTTGCCTCCATGGCTGTGCACAAGGCCATGTGTGGTGGCCCAGTCTCTGAGAAAGCCTAAAAGTTAAGATTTAGTGCCACTCTATGCCATGTCCTATACAGGGCACAAAGACATGAAAACAAGTAAGTCATAGCTCTTGCTCTGAAAAACCATCTGAAGACTTCCCTTTTCCCTCTAAGAAAAACACCGACAAACAAATAAAACAGGATAGCTGTGAACAAGATTTGGGCTGTGACTAGGTGAGCAGAGGGGAACTCCTGAGCCAGCTGTAGGTAGGAAGGTGTGGGACTAAAGAAAGCTCTCTGGAGGAAGGTGCTGGGACCCAGGTTGAATCTTGGCTCTGCCACTTATTAGCTATGTGACTTGGGTGAGCCACTTGTCCTCTCCAAGTCTTGGTTTCTGCTCTGGTTTGAATATGGATATGTCCCCAAATGGCTCATGAGCTAAAGGCTTGGTCCCCAGGTACTGTGGACCTTTAGGAGGTGGGCCTTAAGGGAGGTCCTTAGGTCATTGGGAGTGTGTCCTTGAAGGGGGCAGTGGGGCCCTAGTGTTTTCTTCTTTGCCTCCTGGATTATGATGAAAGCTATTTTGTTCCACTATGAGCTCCTGCCATGATGTATCTCCCTTGCCAGAGGCCCATGGAGAAATGGGGCCACAATCCTAGACTGGAACCTTCAGAACTATGAACCAAAATAACCCTTTTCTCTTTATAAGCTAATAACCCTTTTCTCTTTATAAAGTATTTGTTACAGTAACAGAAAGCTGATTAACAGTTTCTTTATCTGTAAAATGGGAAAACAATAATACCAAATTTAGTAGGGGTATTGGGAGGATTAAACAAAATAACATATGCAAACTTCTTAACTTGACAGTGCTCTGTTGATGGTATCATCATCATCATCATCATCATCATCATCATCATCATTGTTATTATTATTCTGGGGATTAAACCCAGGAGCATTCTACTTTTGAGCACACCCCCAACCCTTTCTATTTTTTTTGTTTTGTTTTAAAAAAGGGTCACTAGGTTGCTGAGGGTCTCACTACATTGCTGAGGCTGTCCTCGAACCTATGATCCTCTTGTCTCAGACTCCTAAGTACTGGGATTATAGGCATGCACCACCACATCCAGCCAGGTGGTAATATTATTGTTACAGTTTTGCCCAAGGGTCTCATCAGACATGTATGCTGATATGATGGGGTGGGGGCAAGAGCTGCTAGAGAAGGCAGGGGAAGGCATTGGTCTCCTGAATGGGTGGTCAGGCTGTGATTTCAGGAAGGTCAGGATCACCAGAGCCATCTGGTGCACCTGGGATCCTCCCCTATCTTCTCAGTTGTTGGAATGCCATTTACATAGGATGGGGCCCCCCATTTGGAAATCAGATGAGCATTAATCACTGAGCCATCTAGGAGAGGTGATCCTAGAGAAGAAAATCCACTCTATCCTTCTTTCCTCAGAGGGGTTTCTTTAGAGAAAGGTGAAAAGACTGTAAAATGATGGGGAGAAAGTTAATTGGGGGGCACAGAGTCAAAATTCTCTGCTTCTTGGGTTTTTCCAGGTATGTGCTTGGTGGTATTGTTCTTGGGAGGAGCACAGGCTGGAGCAGCTGGCAGGGCCTCTCACTGGATGGCTTGGAGGTGGGGGAGCATGTCTTCCCACATACCACTCAGGCCTGGTCCCAAGATCTTGAACATTTACCAAACAGCCAGCTCATGTGGGGCTGGGACTCCAAGCTCCTTGGGATGCCCCCTTGCTTGTCTTGTCCTATCCCTTGGTAGGGCCCATTTCCTAGCTTTTCCAAAGCTGGGTCCCAAGAGTGTGGGGATACACCAGGTTAGACAGTGACTTTCCAGAGGAAGATTCTATTGCCAACAGAAGACTGAAGCATATGAAGCCAAAGAGCTAGGCAGGGGTGCTGTTTTCCCTCATGGAAGCCTTGAGTACTGGTCTACCTAATGCCTTTGATATTTCTTCTTACATTTTCTCCTCTTGGGGCAAAGCATTTTGCTAAATTACTGACTCATTCTTCCTGCAGTGGGCCCTGGGGGAATGGTCATAGTCTCAAGAATTGCAACTAAACCAAGAGGACATCATTTCTAAGTCCCAGCGAAGATCTTGGTCCTGGCAGTGTCACCATCTCTGCCAGTTCCCAGTCCTGGCCTCTGTTCTCAATTCTCTCATGGCCTAGAGTCGTGCTTTGTGCCCTCGAGGCCACGTGGAGTTATGCAACTCACTCTTTGCAGGTGTGCAGGAGCAACGCTGGACTAGAAGGGCTGACCTGTATCAAAATAGCAATGTATAAATGCAAAAGTGGTGAATAAAAATAAGCCATGCTCATTAGATGGCTCCTGCCCTATATAGCTGCCCAAAAACCTACATCTTGTTCTGCCCAAGTGTACATAGTCTCCCTATTTAGAAATGGCACAGTAGGAGGTAAATGAATAGGCTAGGAGAGGCCAGTTATAACTTATTATGTAGAGAAGCTTAAAAAACTCTTTGTGTGAAAAATACTAATGCCTATGAGTGGCTGAAAGCCAGACTCTGTGGCTTTACATATATTATCTTATTTAATCCTCCTACCAACTCTGCAAAATTTCATATTCTATTTTACAGATGAGGAAGGTAGGCTCAGCAAAGTTAAGTGGGTTGCTCTGGGTCATGCAGAGAGTGATGGAGAAATTAGAGATCCAACATTGGTCACTGTATTCCCAAAGAGTCACATCTTTTCACTGGACTCCACTGCTAAGGACTGGCCAGGAAAAAGAGGTTATGAGGTTTATGTTAATAAGACCTTGCTCTTCATTATTGTCAAGTGGTTCTGGGTCTGATCCTTAGCTAAAAGGTGTTCTGCAGGGAGGCTGCTTAGGAAGAATAAGACCTGAAAGTAGCTCCCCTCTTCCCCTTGGCTTCCCTGGATCCCGGCTCTTGGCAGGGCTCCGGTGCTATAAATGACAGCCCGGGTGGGGTGGTAGTGACACTCTTTGTGTCCTGTCTGCCTCTATGCATAGGACTTTCCTGGAGCTCCTGACACTACTGGCCCTGAAATTTTGAAGCAGTCCAAAAAAAAAAAAAAAAAGCCCCCTCCCCATCTGTCCAGATTCCAAATAAGATGTAATAGAAAAAGTAAGGAAGATATAGGCCAAATATCATCTTAGTTACAGCTACGGGCTTTAGATTGGAGAATGCAGCTTAACATGAGAACAAAATGGGTTTCTGTTGCAGGCGGGTGGGAGGCAAAGTCTGAGATGGAGATTAGCTTGCACATGTTGACTCAGGAGGTCTTTTGGGATCTAAACCCATGGAGGGATGGAATGGAAGCAGATTCAGCAGAGGGAAAAGTTGAGCAGTGGCGTAGTCTTATCCAAAGGTCTCAGCCAATACCAAGGAGCACACAGGATCTTGACACTTCTGTAGTGCTGGTCACTGGGTCAGGCTGCTTCTGAAAAGGGAGTGTGACCTTGGGAGGCAGCAATTGTTCGTCAAGGGTAATTCCCAGAGCTGTGATGTGACTCAGACATTCATTCCTGATAAGTCTGTCTCCTGTGCACATGTTCTCCTCAGCCATGACTGCTGAACTTGTTCATTTACCACAAAAGATGGTCAGGGGAGTGCCAACATGTGCAGAGAGAGGACCTAGATGCCAGTTTTTCCATCCCCCATTATGCTGGTGGCCTTTCTTTCTTCTGCTGGTCAGCTCATTGGAGACGGTGCCTCCAATTCTTGCCAAGTGTCCTACTGCTGGCCCTAAGTGTTATGGCAACATCTGTAATTTATAGTTCTTTTTTTTTTTTTTTTCTTTACTACGTCCTCTGGTGGGAATGTCCACCTCCCCCATAACCTGGATCTCTATACCTGCAAAGCCCCATATTGAAGACATGGGGAGCACAGGAGTCACTGAGTCACTGGTAGTGACAGTAAATGGGGCCATTCCGTTATAGCTGGCCACTCCCGATCCTAGGAGATAGGAGCAGTGACTCACCCAGTCAGTTGATCCGGGCCTGGGAAAGGCGATTCAGGGTGGATGAAAGTTAGAAAAATCTTCTTCTTCCTCCTCTGACCCACCACCTTCATTCTTCTACAAAGGGAGAGTGAGGCCGTAGAGGAACAGTGAGGATTTGTATTCTTTGGGTCGGTTTTATTCCAAAGAGGAAAGGGAAGCAGCTGAATCAAGCAACCCAATTTGTTCTTTCTCAATTGACCAGTGAGGCATCATTCCCCCTCCCCTGTGGCAGAATGAAGTGGTAGAGAGATACTGGAACTGATATGCTAATAGTGTTCTCTCTGCTAGGAAGGAAATGTCAATGATTTCAAGCAAGCACTTACCTCTTTAAAGCTGTTATTTATTAAGTTCTCACTATATGCCAGAGACACTTCAGTGATCCCAAAAGCTATCCTTTGAGGTGGATAATATTTTTTCCTCTAGTTTATTGATGATAAAGTGAAGTACAGAACAGTAAAGAAATAAGCTGAGACTCCCAGTCAGTCCCCGTGTTACTTTCCATCGCTATAACAAAACACCTGAGATAACTGACTCATAAAAAGAAAAGATTTACTTTGGCTGACGGGTTTGGAGATTTCAGTCCATGATTGAGTGTACCCATTGATTTGGGTCTGTGGTGAGGCAGCATATCCTGGTGGGTGTGGACGGTAGAACAAAACCACTTACACCATGAGCCAGGAGGTGAAGAGTAAGAAAAGAAGGGGCCATAGTCCCATAATCTCCTCTAAGGGTATGTCCCCAATGACCCAAGGACCTCCCACTTGGCCCTAACTCCTAGAGGTTCCACCACCTCCCAACAGTGCCACCATGGTGAGCATTCAAGACCCAAACTATAGCAGTCTCAAGGCCCAGGATTGAAACCAGGGCTGTCCTATCTCTGAGCTACATCCCAGGTCCAATTTCACTTATTATTTTGAAACAGGGTCTCACAAAGCTGTTGAGGTCCTCTTTAAGTTGCCGAGGCACTGGGAACTTAAGGAGACCTTGTTTTAAAATAAAAAAATGAAAATAGAGTTTGGGGTGTAGCACAGAAGTAGAACACCTCTGGTGGAATCCCCAGTAACATACACACACACACACACACACACACACACACACACACACACACACACATGCGCACGCACACACAGAAGAAAGCATCATAGAAAACTTATTTTGTAGACCTGACCTATCAGATATCATAGATCAGCCTCATCTGCCTTTAATATTCTCAGAACATTTCCACTAGCTTACAGTTGGACCAAATCATCTAACATAAAGCCTACTTTTACTAAAGAGTTGACTCTTTTGTAATTATTGAATACTCTACTGGAAGAGAAAAGGCAAGGACTACAAGTGTGCTTTGGCAACATTGTGATCTAGAAAAACTCTAAGTCAGTCTTAACTCAGGAAACATCTGTATATGAGAGAGATCTACAAAAGACACATATCTTGCTGGTTCTGTTGCTTAGGAAGACACTGGTAAACCAGGGAAGGTTTGGGGAATTAGGAGAAAACCAAGGAGAGAGCTCACCACTTAATCTCAAAGTTAAATATCGATATCCATCATTTTATCCTCCACAGCCCCACATAGGAAAACCAAGTGTAGCTCCTAGAGGTTAAATAATTTTGCAAAAGCTGCCCAGCTCCTAGGGGCAGCACAGTGGTGACACCTGAATCTTGCAACTTCAAATCATGTGCTTCTCCCAAAATGTGGGCATTATTCCCAGGCCCTGATGCACAGGCCACCAGAGAAGACTTATTAATTAATTAATTAATTAATTAGATTCTTTGTTTGGGTACTTGTAATTGAACCCAGGGATATTTTACTTCCAAGCTATACTCACAGTTCATTTCTAATATAGATATAATTTGAAACAGGGAATTGCTAAGTTGCTCAGTGTCTCTCTAATTTAGTGAATCTGGTCTGGAACTTGAGATTCTCCAGTTCCAGTCTCCCAAGTACTGGGATTATAGTAATGCATCACCAGGCCTAGCCCAGAAAGGAATTTCGATGGTGCACCCCAGCATGACTTTTTAATCACATCATTTAATATCTTAATTTTTATGTAGTCATACTAAACAGTTTTAGGAAAAACTAACACATCAAACTCTTGAGCTCATTAATGCTAATACTAAAGATAACATCCATGTTTAAAAAAGAAGTCATTTTGAAGGAAATGGTAAGTGAATTCTGGTAAAGGTAGCACATGCAAAAGGCAAGATTTTGCTGGTGGCATGAAGTGAATGCCATTTGGGAAACAGCACTCCCAGTGAGGCCCTGGGGGTGGAAAGGGACAGAGAGCAGGTCCTAGGTACTAGCTGGAACTCACAGGAGAGCCCAGTCTGTTGCAAGATGCCATTTTTCAATGTTTTGCCAAAACAAGGTCAAACCAACCTCAGTGCTGACACTGGAAGCTCTAGAAACAAGGCTGTCCTGATCTGGTTGGGTGGGACCCAGGAGGGGCGCAGGGCCTTTTGACAGTCGTGCATGGCCAGAGTGCAGCCTGGGGACCTGATCCCTGCAGGTCCCGGCCACACTGAGTCCAGATGCAGAGCTCAGACACACACACACACACACACACACACACACACACACACACACACTAACTGTACCTTCAGGTGGGCTGACTGAGGTGTTAGCACCCTCACGTCACCTGCCTCCCACAGAAGACGGTCTTCCATCTGCACTGCTGGATACACTTGGGTAAGTGTCATGTCCTGCCAGAGAAACAGAGCCTGGCTCCTGTACCTTCTCTGCTCAGTCTTCCTTCACCAGCCTGTCCAGTTTAAATAAATTCACTTCCTCAAAAAGGGGGGAGGTTTTGGCCTCCTTGTGGCACAAGTGTCATTCTTTCCTGCCTCCCAGCTGGTGATCCACATGTCTGTCTCACCTTCCCACTCAACAATAACCTCCAAGGCACGCAGGAGAGACTTTAGAGTCAGGATGGGCACCCCTGTTCTTCTGAGGACCCTGGTACAGGCTACAAGCTGCACCCGGTGATGACAACATGTCCCCCTCCCATCTCTCTCACCTTGGTACCTGCAGGAAGGTGGATTTCATGACAGAGGAGGCTGCCACTCACCACCTGTGTGAGCTTAAATGAACAACTTAATCTCTCTGGTCCTGTGTATCCTCATCTATACAGTGGAAATAAACATAGTATCTAACTGCAAAGGATTGAGGTGGATTCAGTGAGACAATAAACATAAAGCTATCCAGCTGGCAAAATCATGAAAAAGGAGGGACCTCCCAGAGGAGAGGGCTGTGGTTCAGCAGTGTTTGCCCAAATTCTGAGCAGAAGAATGAATATGTGTGAGAGAGTGTGTGTGTGTGTGTGTGTGTGTGTGGTGTTTGATACTGGGGATTGAATCCAGGGGCACTCTACTTCTCGGTTACTCCCCCAGTCCTCTTGTATTTATTAATTTGGAACACGGCCTCACTAAGTTGCTGAGGCTTGCCTTGAACCTGTGATCCTTCAGTCTCAGTTTCCCAAGTTCTGGGTTACAGACCTGCACCTGTAACTGGCCCCAGGCCCCTGGCCCCTGGCATCAGATCTGCCTTATAGGCCCTCCCTTTAACCCAGTCACATCCTCTGAGTCTCTAGCTAGCGCCTCCAACACTCGACCCCTGCCTGCGGGGGCCCAGTGAGAGAGAGGTGACAATAATGGTTGCTGGTTCAAGCTTCTTTATTGTTTCCTTCCCCCCCCGGCTCTCTCACACTCACTCTCTCGTACACACTCTCACACAGACACACTCTCTCTCTTACTTTCCTATGCTCTCTCTCTCCCCGCTGGAGGGCTCTGCTATCAAGCCATGCAGTAGGAGGTGGGGCCAGAGGGGGAGCAACTTGGGGCCAATCATAGACGTGATCACGAGGTTACTGCATTCCCTTCTCTATTTCTCTTATGCATGCACTATCTGTCCACGAGCTCTGACGTACTGGTGCATGCACGCCGACGTGGTACAGCCCTCCTCCAGGAAGGTTATCACCTGTCAGTCATCCAGCAGTCAGCCACCTCTGGCACCTTGCCAGGCGCCATCTTAGGCCAGGCCTCTCCAGGGCTCACTGGGCTGAGACCCCCAACATCTAGCAAAGATTCTGGCCCAAGATAGGGCTAAGGGCCCAGGCCACACCAATGACAGGAGACTGAGCCTTGGAGGAACTCAACGATGATCGTCAAGGATGCATGTGAGGCCCTGCCAGGGCCACTGCCACCTGGCAAGGTGTGCTGAGGGTCCTGAAGAACCAAGACGATGATCCCTGATGCATTTCTCTGACCACACATCCATGCACGATATGGAAACACCTGGACCTGGGAAACTGCCCCTTCCTGCCACCATCCAGCCTGGCAGGCCACTGCCTCCTGTCATACATCCTCCACTCTGACTTCAAGGACACCTGTTCCCCTGCTCAGCTTCCATGGAAACTTGGAATTACCGCAGGGCCCATATCTGGGTTGGACCTCTCCGAGGGCCTGGCCCCTGCCATTGCTCTCAAAAGGAGGAAACATCACAACGATACAGTGAGAGAACTGAGCAGCAGCAAAGTGTCCAGTGGACCACTCTCGGGCTGCTTTCCTGACCCACAGGCAGCTCACAGCCCTGTCCCTTCAGCCACACTTTGAATCCTTTTTGCTACTGGGGACGGCTTCAGGTCTCCGAAGTCCCTTTTCCCTTCAAGTTTACGGATCAACTTCCAGAACTACATTAGTACCTACTGCCCAAACTGAAGTCCACCCAGTCCCAATTCTGTGCAAAGAGGAATTCAAAAGAGACCGACACCTGTGATCATCTTTCAGCAACATCAGTTTTATTATAAGATGATGAAAAACAGGGGAAGAGGAAGTGTCTTGGAGGAACCATCTTCGAGCTTTTCCCAGGTGAGAGCAGAGGGGTCTTCTTGTGCCCAGGTGACCCCAGGTGCCCTGGTGACAGGAATCCCATATGGAGAAGCCGGAGGCAGGAGCACCTTCACATCCACACTAGCTGTTCAGTCCAGGTCAGGCTGATTTCCACACTCGGACGGCAGAACGCAGCTAACTGA
This sequence comes from Graphiurus murinus, assembly GCA_004027655.1. Taxonomy (NCBI): domain Eukaryota; kingdom Metazoa; phylum Chordata; class Mammalia; order Rodentia; family Gliridae; genus Graphiurus; species Graphiurus murinus. Next base: position 9,534 of record PVLC010019138.1, on the reverse strand, counting down.
GAGATATGTGAATTAGCAAGAGTCAATCAGCACATGGTGTCCAGATTGTTCTAATCATCACACCACACCCTGTAAATGCACCCAGTTGACTTGTCAATCAGAGATGACAAATAAAAACCTATGGAAAAGAGAATGCTAGTCTGCTCTACCTACTTGGTTTGGACGGCTTCAGCTGCCCGGTGCCCTCATCAGTACAATTCTCCTGTAGAAGAATCCCGGGTGCTTCTGGCCTGCATTCATTGGGGATACTTTATTATGGAAGGCAGGAGGCCCTGCATTGGGGGCTGTCACACAGCAGCACCTCAGCAGCCAGTTCACAATGGTCCTGGTGACTTTCCTCCAGCCCCGCTGGTTGGCAGGTGCACAGGCTGCGGGGTCGCCATGGGCCATGGAGTGGCCCAATGGAGAGCAAGTTTGCTTTGGGAGGTGTGTCCTGGCAGGACCTGCTGCTCTCTGGCTTGCCCACATGGCTTCTGCTGCTGGGGCTGGGTATGGGGGACATTGCAGGGAACAGTGGTGGGCGTGGTCTTCAGGCTGCACAGGGCAATGGCAGTCAGGCTGGCTCCTCTGCCACCCTTCCGCCTGGACCCTTGGTCCTCCTCATCCCCCTGAGTCTGCAAGGGCGGGGAGGGGTGGAGCCGAGGGCAGGATCACTGGATCTTCCCTTAGGTGGGGGAGGCGCAGGGCACAGATGAGGCATAAGCTTCTGGTGAATGCCTAAACATAAACCATGCAGCATGGCCTCTCAGTCAGTTAGTACTGCAGAAGAAGGTAGGTCGCCATGCCCTCACCAAACTTTGTTTGTCTCAGAGACACCTGTTGAAACCCATCTCAAACATTGTCCTCAATAGAGTGGGGTTTGGGAGCATGGGGAGTGGCTGCCTGGAGTGTCGGGGAGAATGCTCCTCCCCCTGGCTCAGCCACGGTGTCCCCAGATTTGTTGCACTGAGACTCTCCGGGCAGGGTTCACAGTTATCGAGTGGCACTGAGGCTTTGGGCTTTGGCTGACACGTGGGGTGGCATTTCATACCTCAGGTCAGTTTTCCCATCAAACGGGAGGCTCACTGCCAGCATGTAGTAGAGAGTGACCTTCAGGCTCCAAATGTCCACCGCAGGGCCATTGTAGCCTTCCTCCTTGTAAAGCTCCAGGGCACAATATGCAGGGGTGCTTCAGGCCTCGCTCAGCTTCTGCTCAGACCTGAACCTGCACCCCCAGCCTAAAGTCTCACACCTGGATGTTGCCTGCTGCGTGCTTCAGGTCCCTGTGCATGATGCCTTGGCCATAACATTAGCACACAGCGCACACCACCTGCCTGCACACTCTGAGGGCCTCCTCCTGCATGCCGCTGACCCTGGGGATGTGCAGCAGGAGCCATCCCCCTCTGGCCACCTCCAAGACCAGGTACATGTGTTCCCAGTCTTGATCACCTGAAACAGCTGCACCACGCTAGAGTGCTACACAGACTTCACGAGATCCACCTCAGACTCAATTAAATGCAAGGTCCCTGCTACCTTGCACAAGACTTTCACTGCAGCCACTGAGCCTGTGAGGAGGTGGGAGGCCAGTTTCATCTGGGCAAAGTTGTTCTGGCCCCCAGGACCTCATACTGGTCCATGAATGGCTCCTCAGAGTCAGTGCTGGTTGTGAGGCCTTGCTGCCCTGGCCTAATCTCTTTGCTCTATCTGTACTAGATATCTCAAGAACACCAACTAATGATACTAGCAAAAAAAAAAAAAAAAAAAAAAAAAAAAAAAAAAAAAAAAAAAAAAAAAAAAAAAAAAAAAAAAAAAAAAAAAAAAAAAAAAAAAAAAAAAAAAAAAAAAAAAAAAAAAAAAAAAAAAAAAAAAAAAGAAAGAAAGAAAAGAAACAAACAAGATAAATACACATGATGTACTTTCACGAACATATCAAAGTCAATCATTAAACTGAACTGAACTTGAGAAGGAGAGAAGGCAAGGGAGTGGGACGGGAATTGGAGAAGGGTTAAATGAGAAATGTGTGAATGTATGCCTTTATCAGCTGGTACCTAACTGTGATTCATGCTGATGTGACTTCCAAGCTTAGGCTGGGAATTGTTACCCACAGAAATTGATTCGTCACAGTCCTGGAATCTGGATGTTTAGGTTGGTGCCAGGTGATGCAGTGTGGAGAGGCTGTTTCCCTTTTTATCCTGGTACTGTGGTGCTGTGTCTCCATGTGGGGGAGGCGCTGAGTAGTCGAACTTCTTTTGTAAGCCTTTTTGCCTTATTTTGATTTGACAGATTTATTTTTGGCCCTAGAGGTTAAACCCAGGACCATTTTACCTCTGAGCAGCACCCCAGTCCCATTCCATAAATATTTTAAAACAGGGTCTTGTTAAGTTGCTGAGGCTGGTCTCAAATCTGTGATCTTCCTCTCTCAGCCTCCTAAGTACCAGGCTTACAGGCATACACCACCATGCCTGGTTTACTTTTCTGTGTGTGTGTGTGTGTGTGTGTGTGTGTGTGTGTATGCTTGAGTGTACCCCTGCACTTGGGCGTACTCTAGGGACGGAGCATTGGGCCTCCTGACCCATTGTAGGTAAACTGGATATTGTAGGTAAGAAAGACATATCTCTGTTAAAGGTAAATTCACAACAGGCGTAAAAGCTTGGGCTTCTTTTTTTTCTACTTGATTTAACAGACTAATGTAGCACAAACCTCCAACTATTAGTCTCATGTTATGGAACCCATCATGCATACACATGTAACTGTGACATCTGTAACTGAGGCAAGATGGGTCTAGGGCTTTATGGCAGCAGCCTTTGGCATGCTGTTGACGTTATGCTGCTATAGATTCCCTAGAGTGGTATCACTTTCAGAGAATAAGTAGAACTCACATGGGAACCTCAAGGACATAACTATGCATAATATCCAAAAGGAAAGGGACAGGAATTAAAATGATTCAGTACAAACTCATCTAATAGGAAAAAAAGTAATCATGCAGGAAGCAAGAGGCCAGAAAGCTACGACATGTAGGGAAGAAACACCAGAATGAACAAACACAGTCCTCTCCATTCAGGAACTGCGTGTATTGAAAAGGCATTAAACACTCCCATGAAGGCAGGGAGTAGCAGAATGGAGGGAAGGGGATCTCAACTGGTCTCCAAGTACTAACAGAGGAAAGATATCCAGCCTTGGTAGGATCTTGGGGAGCATGTTCTAGGCAGAGGAGTTTTGTAAAAGCAAGGACAAAGGCCCTGGGTATTAAGGAGTGCAACAGCTCCTTAATAGCTGGATCTTGAGCAAGGCTCAGTCCACTGGAGTCCTGCAAGGCAGACAATTCCAAAAGAAGGAATGTGTGGCATATCCCACTTTGCATTATGTTATGTTCTGGAAATTTGGGGTGCTTTGGGTTTTGCTTTTACATTAATTGTAAAAGAAAATTTCTTAGAAACATGTGGCCTGATGGAAGTGATCTCTTAGCTGAAAAAACAGTGCCTCAAGACAACCCATAAGAAATTCATTAACCACATACAAACATTAGTCAGGAAACAGTCTTTGCAAGCTTAGTTACTAAACAGCCTTATGTTCCCTCTCAGCACACAGGTATAGAAACAAAATAAATAAGCCAAAGAGACTTAGGTCTACTATTTTATCTATGAGTAAAGAAGGCTTTAAGACAGATAGTTTGCCCACTTCCCCCTCTTGTCTCTCTGGAACTTCCTCACACATTAACTCTCTAGCTGCTTGAGAAAAAGATAAGAACACTGCTTAAAGGAGCTAAACAAATAGTAAAGATTTAAACTAATGAATAGAGACTATTCATTGTTAACCTTTAACATTGCTTTATACTAAAAGAATCTTTATATACGTATTGTATTTTGTAACCTTTACTGTTTTCTTAATCCCATGGGAAATGGCTTTTCTAGTTAAAGATGCACCTACTCAACCTTTAGAAAAATAAGACTGTAAGCCAGGCGTGGTGACCCACGCTTGTAATCCCAGCATTTGGGAGGCTGAGACCGGAGGATCAGGGTTCGCAGCCAGCCTCAGCTACCTAGTGAGGCACTCTGAAACTTAGTGAGACCTGGTTTCAAAATAAAGAATAATAAAAAAAATAGGGCTAGGGGTATAGCTCGAAGGTAGAATGCCCCTGAGTTCAATCCCCAGTACTGAAAAAAAAAAAAACCCCAAAAAACAAAAACCAAACAAACAAAAAAATAGCTACTACAAGCAATAAACAGATGCGCTTCAACACTGCATTGGGTGTGAGTGTATTCTCACGACCTCATCTCGTTCACACCTATCGAGGGACCCCCGACCCCGCTGCCTTGAGGGCTGGCCCCTGGCAAAGGAGCATAGAGGGTGGAGGAGCTAGGGGTTTGATTGTGAGGAGCACAGTGATGGAGCAGGACCAAATGGAAAGCCAGACCCAGGTCAGATCAAAGACACACTGTGAGCTGGGTGTTCTTGTTTCCATTTTCCAGAGGTGGGAACTGAGCCTCAGGGAAAGTGAGCCATTCTGCTGAGGTCCTCCTCTTGTACTCTGGTCCGAGTCCCCACACTCACAATCACTGTGCCTGGGGCAAGCACACGCATGTTGAATCACCACCTTGTAGTTATCGAGATAAGATAGAGGGTAGCAGACATAGATATTCAGACAAGTCAAACAAATGGTTTAGATGTTTACTCTAGCTGCCCATCAAATGCTTGGGTAGGTTCTCTGACATGCATATACAACTCACCCTTCTTCTAATCTGTCACCTAAGATTTTTCATAATCTCCTAAGCAGGTGAGTGTTTTATCTATCTTGACATTGACTTGAGTCTGAAGCCTATAAAATCTCTCCACTTCCTTTGAAAGAAAAGGACCAATAGGTCCTAATTAGCCCAAATACACACAGAGCCCATTCGAGGCCTTCAAGGCCCTCAGTGGATAAGCAGAACAGCAGAGTGCACATAGCAGAAAAGATCTTTAGTGTCCCAAGGAAATTGCTCAGGATGCACCCCAGGGAATCAAGATGATGGAAAAGTACAAGAAAGGCTCAGAAAGACATGAACATCCCAAGACAATTCCCAAGATTTTCTGAGACTGGCTAATCTCACTCAGCAGAACAATCTCTAGTTCCATTAATTTTGTTGCAAATGACATAATTTAGTTCTTCTTTGTGGCTGAGTAAAATCCATTGTGTGGATATACCACAGTATTTTAATCCACTTTTCTATGAAATTTTAACCGGTTCTCTTCTATTGCCTGCCAAGAAAATATGATTTAGGTGAATTGATTCTTTGTAATTGTATATGTTCTCCTCATTTGTAAGCCCAGTGCACCAAAATAAATGAGTGCTAAGTATTAATGGGGCATATTTTCTGTTCCCATTGCTGGAATGAGGGCAGTTGGGATGTGGAAATTCATCTTGCTTTTACTGAATGTAAGTAACCGAAGATAGTACAGCGTAGCACTGTTCCAGGGTGAAACCACGTGGCTCAGGTTGCAAAAGCAATCGAAGTGTAGAAAATATGCCTCCACTTTAGTTGGCCCTGCGTGATTAGTAAAGGGTTCAGACAAGCTGGGACAGTGAACAGGGGACACACATGGGGCAGGAGAGAGATTTGCTGCCTGGAGGAGGCATCTAAGGGAAGGAGTTTAGTAATTGGAAGCTGCCAGAAAAAAAGGGGACATGGGAAGAAGCGGAAGTAGAGGAGTGTGTGATTATGGTGCAGTAAACAGGTGCAGAACAGCACAGGGGATCTTAGCTGACTCCAGGTAGAAATCATACACCACCAGACCCCAGACAAGTGACCTCATATCTGCAGAGAGCAAGAGAAACCACTGCTCTGCTACATCAGACAGATTCACTGCAGTGCTTATTGTGTGGCCGCCAGCATCCTGCCTGGACTCTGGATGCAGACAAGAATAAACCCTGGTTCCCCCTCTGTGTTATACACTACCAACACCTAAAGAGTTAGGGAAGGGAGTTTAAACATATTCATTTCTTTCATATATTTAGCCAAGGTTTTTTGTTGTTGTTGTTTTTTCCCTTTTTCTCTTCTTTTTTTAAGTATATACAGCAGATTTGATCAGCGTTCCATGGAAATCAGTGTTGGGTAAGGAGGTGGTAAGAAAGATGAAAGGAGAAATTGTCTTTTCTCCAAGGAGTTTACTCTTCAATAAAGGGAGTAAGATATACTCTGACTCCCTTTATTGAAGAGTAAGACTGAACTAAGACTGGTGTGCAGTGTATTTGTCTCCTCTTAAACTCATTGAGATTAATTCCTACCATGATTGTATTGGGAGGTGGGGGCTCTAAGAGGCAATTGGGCCCTGTGGGTTCTGCCTTTGTGCCAGCTAAGGCCGTTATCTTGGGGATTGATTGGTTATCACCGGCATGGGTTGTTATAAAAGTGAGTTGTCATCCTTCACTTTTTCTTGTTCCCACCTTCTTGCTTTCTCACCATGCAATGTCTTCTGCCAGTTATGATGCAGCAAGAAGGCCCACTCCAGCTGCGGACACCTTGATATTGGACTTCCCAGCACTGTGAGAACCAAACTCTTTCTTTCATAGATTGCTGGGTCTGAGGCATTCTGTTACAGCAGGAGAACGTGGACTAAGATCGCTGGATTCCAGTACTCCAGGACTTTCAATTTTCCAAAGGAACCAAAGACAGTGAGGTGGCTGTGACTTAATCCCTCACTGCCACACCGATTCCAGGCTTCTGCTGTGTAGGCCCATGCATGGTGGAAGGTGTCAGCCTCCCCTCTTTTCAGACAGTGCTGGGCAAAGGAGAAGGCAGAATTTGAGGGCAGAACAAGTTTGGGGCTCCTGCTTGATTGTTTTGCCTATCCTTCTTGGAGGTGGGCCCTGTCCTGCTCTCTCAGACCTGTGTAGAGAAGAAATTTCATGTCAGGTGGCACCTGCTGGTTCCAGAGGACAGGGTCAACCTGTAGCTAAGTTGGCAGGTGTGGAGTCTTTCTCTGACCCCTGTCCACTTATCCCAGGGTGCCTGCCCCATATCCTAGGGTGTCCCCAATGCCCTATTCTGAGGCTTCCTGCTTCACCCTACCTTTCCTGATCCTCTACCAAACTGACCTCTTCTCCCAGCCCCTCACTATCCACTTTGCAAGGAACATTTCAAACTTGAAGGCTCATCAAGGTATTATCATTGTTCTGTGGAAGCTTAATGTGCTACCCCTTCTCAGGACAGTACATTTTAACCCAAATCTGGTGCCTCCAACAAATGAAGTGTCTCTAATTTGTAATTTTCACCATTGAGACAGTGCGCATCAGCTCTCAAGAGAAGGTTGTTCTAGAAGCCTTTCCAGTACTCCAGAAGCCCGTGTGCTACCCCAAGTTGTTGCACATGTATGGTCAGGAAGCTATGGTCTGAGTTCTGCTGGGGCCAAATTGCTAACACTCCTCGAGCCTCATTTCTGCTATTTGTGAAACAGAGAGGTTACCTTTTAAGTCATCTCACAGAATCATTCCCAAGCAAAAACAAGTTAGTAAGCTACTTTGTGAACCAATCTTCATGCTTTCCTTATATGCAGGAGAATTCTGGCAACAGCTTTGAACTGCAAGGCTTGGGCAGAAGAGGATGCAGGTGGGAGAGGAGCTGCAGGTGCAGATTAATCACCTGGGAAGGAAGCAGCAGGTGCCTCCCCAGAAACTGCTTGTATCATTGCTCACTGCATGGGATTCCGTGCAGCAGGCAAGACAGTGTCCTATGACCAGCCTCTCCGTTGATCACCCACTGTGGTTGATTGAGAAATTGAAGTTGGGCACCAAATGAGTGGCTTTGGAGGAGTGGAAAATTTATTCCTGCCTTCACATCTTTTATCATTCAAAAAAGAGCAATAAGTTTCCACAAAGTGTACTGGGAGCACAGGGAACTTTGTTTATTTGCAGACAAGGAGGCTGCCAGAGAAAGACCCAGGAGAGGTTGTTCCACACACAGGGGTTTGGGTGGGTGTGGCTTCCCTGGGGACCCTCTGTGACTGCCCCATTTGGGCTGAGCTTAGCAAAGAGTGGACCAGCTTGGTAATTATTCAGAGACTATTAAGCACATATTGCTTTTGGATTAATTAGTTTAGAGGAAGGAAGGAATTGAGTGTACCCTTAACATAATGGGAAGCATTAAGATATGAATGGCAATTAATCTAGACTCTCTGGTAAATTTGTAAGCACTCTTAACAAATACTTGTATCAAGTATAATGGCAATTATGGCTAGAGGTAGTCTGCAAGTGGTCTTAACATAGGCAAGTCACAGTTCCAAGGATGTGAAATTCACATTAAACATACACAGCATTTTTCAGATCCTATGGGGAGAGGGGTAGGTAAAGGAGGAGGGTTCGAGCTAGAGGAACTGGAAAAAGAAAAGAAGGAAGAAGACGGGATAACAGCATCCTTCCCTCTTCTGATTGACATTCAGGAGATAGGTGTAGGGCAAAAAAATAAAAACAGATTGAAATGTTGAGCACACAGTAAAGACTGAAGCCCTGAATGAAATTAGTAAGCAGATCGTCTTTCACAAGAAACAGTGACTCTGGTCGAAGATCAGTTGACTATAAATGTGTGGCTTTGTTTTTGAATCTCCTATTCTGTTCCATTGGTCTATGTGCCTGTTCTGTGCCAATATCATACTGTTTTAATTATTATAGTTCTATAGTATAATTTGAAGTCAGGAATTGCGATACCTCCTGCATGGTTCTTATTGCTGAGAATTGCTTTGTCATTTATGCGGTTTTTGTTTTTCCATATAAAAATTATGACTGATTTTTCTAGGTCTATGAAGAATGACATTGGTATTTGGATAGGGATTGTATTGATTCTGTAGATCACTTTTGGTAGAATGGTCCTTTTGATGATACTTATTCTGCCTATCCAAGAACAAGGGAGATCTTTCCATCTTCCAAGATCTTCAGTTTCTTTCTGTAGTGTTTTATAATTTTCATGTCAGAGGTCTTTTAACTCTTTGGTTAGGTTTATCCCTAGGTATATTATTAGTTTTGAGGTTATTGTGAATGGAATTGTTTTGTGTATTTCTTTCTCTGTGAATTCATGGTTGACATATAGAAAAGCTACTGGTTTTGGGGGGTTAATTTTGTATCCCGTTGCTTTGCTGAATTTGTTAATCTGTTCTAGTAGTCTTTTGGTTGAGTTTTTTGAGTCTTCCAGATATAGGATCATGTTATCTGCAAATAAAGATAATTTTAATTCTTCTTTTTTTTAAATTTTTTATTTTTTTTAAATTTTTTATTGTAGCAATTCGTGCAATATAGCATACATCTTTGTTAAGTACGAGTTGTTAACAACATATTTGCACACAATTCTCATTTGACCCCTTCCCCAATTCCCACCCCAATCCCCTCCCCTGCCCTCCCCCTCAGGTTCACTTCAGTGAGTGACCTTGATATGATTGTGTAAGTACATCATGTGCTTTAGGGCGTCCCTCTGCCCCTTGCGTCCACTACAATTAAATCAACTTCGTTGCTTATCGAGGATCACTCCTTTTCATCTGGAGACCCTCCTATGCCCCGTCTTCTCCCTAGCATCCACATATTAGGGAGAACAT
>PVLC010019137.1:0-30813 GCA_004027655.1 Graphiurus murinus | reverse complement strand
AGGGGAAGGGGAAGTAAAGGAAGAGGAGAGGAGAAGAAGGGGGAAGAGGGGAGAGGGGAGAGGGGAGAGGGGAGAGATTATGCTCCTTTTCTCTGTAGGGCCAAGGAAATCTACTTAACCTTTATTTTTTTTTTATTTATTTATTTTTTGCAGTACTGGGGATTGAACTCAGGGGCATTCTACCTCCGAGCTACACCCCCAGCCTTATTTTTTATTCTTTATTTTGAAACCGGGTCTCACTAAGTTGCAGAGTGCCTCACTAGGTAGCTGAGGCTGGCCGCGAACCCAGATCCTCCGGTCTCAGCCTCCCAAATGCTGGGATTACAAGCGTGCGCCACCACGCCCGGCTACTTAACCTTTAAAAGTGATATTTTACTTCAATTGCATGGTCTTTATGTGGTGTGTGTGTGTGTGTGTGTGTGTGTGTGTGTGTGTGTTTGTGTGTGTGTGAGTTAGCTACCTACTCATAGCATTTTTTGGCCCTTACCCTTACTGATTAATACAACATTAATAAAACAATTGAATTACTAAGATAAACTGAATGAAAATAGATAAAATTGAATTGAATTAAAATGCTATTTTAGGTACTCATTTGATGTTATTACATGCTACTGTTGCCAAATATAATACAATCAACAAATTACTTTTGTATTTTATCATTAATCAGTTTGAAAAACATTTAAACTTTTACTCTCAATGTTTTATATATAACATTGGTATTCTATCCTAATGAAAGTATAAAGAAAAAAATAATTATATAAAAAGAATAAACAAGAGCTATGCTGGAATTTTCTTTCAATATTTTTCAATTCAGTTAATGCTAATGAGCTCTATGTGTACATTAAAAATCCGCATGTATCAACTAACTACAATTGTTATTTAAATCCATTTTATAACACTATAATTATACCTCAATTATTTCTGTTTATATCATTTGCTATACAAATACCTATGTAAGATCCAAATTAGCTCACCATGACACACACACACACACACACACATACACACACACACACAAACATTGTTTTAGTTTTTATTTGTGAAAGAAGTTAGATATTTTCATCTTTGTACTGCATAAGTCAGTATACATAAATTAACAGTTTTGCAGATGGAAACATCCAACATTTTTCCCCTAAGTGGTAACATGAGGAAACAAAATTAATAATAACATAAATATTTTATTTAACAGTTATTTTTAAATATGTAGTTCATTTCTTTTAAGGGACTAACATAGATGGTTGCATCATCTCTACTGCTTAAAGAAGTAACAATGCCGAGGACTCCTACCTGCTGGCATTTATTTGAGACACTATAGAAAGTCCATCACAGGCAGGAGCCACTTCATGGCATTAGGTACAAAGTCTAATGAATGACTGCACAATCTCTGAATAAATGTTTGAAAAGGGGCACAAAACAAAGTGTTAAACAACAGTGATTGAAGGGATATCTTATATCCATATATATGGGTATAATTTTATATACATATAAATTCATTACATTTATTAAATATAAAAGAGATGATCCTTGACATTGAAGAACATTGAAAGTACTTATACTTCCATATTCTCTTTGCATTTTTGTCTGGAATGTTGTACTTGTGTTCTAATAAACCTTATATTTTATCATGGTCCAATATAATGTTTACTTAACATAGAGTGCTTTTCTAAAATCTAGATTATTTTATTCCCCTACTAAAAATAAAGTAAAAGAGAATCTCTAGTATTGCAGGAGTAAATGCAAATTAAATACAAGTTGACAGTGTAGGTAAGTGTGTAAGCTTCACTGTCTACTATACTTTATATACATTCAGAAAAAGTTTTTATATAAGTACTTTTTCAGGAAAAAATGTACAGTTGATAATAAGATAAGGTATAAACAGGATAAAAGACTTCCAAGAAGAGAAATTTGAAAATTAAGCTGACTGGATTAGAAAATATGTGGCTCATGTATTGGGACATACTTGGAGCAGCTGTGTTAATTAGGAATAGAATGAATAAAGGTATAATTTAGAGGGTTGAAGGAATGAAAGGCAGCAGCATTTCAAGAATAACCACAAAGGAAGCCTTAAGAAGATTTAGGGTTTAATTGGATAATTAATAGATGGATATAGATAGATAGCTTTGCTATTTATGCTCCCAATAAAATTGTACTCGTAAAATTGTAAAATACTTATTCCATATATAGTTTCTTACACATTTATCTGTTTTTTGGCTGATAGTAAACCCCTTAAATAGTAGGTTTCCTTGAGATTTTACCAGAATTGCAAATTATACAATTTATAGATTCTGGACCTTGTCTCATATAATATATATATATAGTCTCATATATATTATGTAATATGTATTATGTATTATATATTATATTATATTATCTCATATATATTATATTATATATTATCTCATATATATTATATATCATATTATATATTATATATTATACATTATATATTATACATTATATATTATATATTATATATATTATCTCATAGATATGATACAATATACTTATTATAATCATTGAGGCTTAAATAGGCTTATTTAATAGGAAAACGCTCTTGATTTTATTAAATTTGGTATATTCAACAATTAATATAAAAATAACAAGACTATCTTCACAAATACATATTATATGAGTTTGTCTTACTGTGAGTCATTTTCACTCAAAAATTGCCCAATTATTATACCACTTAGTTGGTATGTTGATTTTCTATTCTTTCAAATTATAATTTCTCATCTGTTTCTTGTTCTTCCCCATTCATTGATATTCTTAAACCTGATTCTTTTCTCCATTTCAGTTGATGAACTTCCAAAATAGAAACCTTCTGATAAAAATGATGTTTTACCTGGAAAATACTTGCTACTTTGTTATTCTAATTTTTGTTTTCCTTAAGTGACTGTAGAGGCAATTTGCCTGATATTACCAAAGGGTGATTAGATCTACATGTCAAACTCTTTCACCTCAAATACTTCTCGGTATCTAAGTCAACCATTTCTCTTTCTCTACTATATCATTTCCACTAGCAACAAATATGGTGTCTCTTACTTAAAGAAAAATATTCCCTACTAATATCACCATATCCTTCTCTAGCTACCATACTATTATTTCTTTTTCAAAACAAGGAAATAAATGCCTGCCTTTGCCCACTTTGGTTTCCATTTCAGAAAATCCATGGCAATTTTGCTGGCAAATATGCCAGCAGGTACCTCTCTAATTTAACCTCTCAGGAGAAATCAATGTAACTGTCTCCTCTCTACTTCTTGAAATTATTTTTTCTCCTCGTTTCTGTGACACCATACATGCTGTTTTTTTTTTCTGTCTCATGGGACATGCCTATTTGTACACCACTTCCTGCTTCTCTCCTGGGCTTGATCTGTAAATGTCAGAGTGACCTAGAGTATTTTTCCTAAGACCCCCTCTGATTTTGTCTTTCTGTGTAACATTATTTGAGTCTAAGATCTTCAATAGTCTACATTTTTCACAAGTCTTACATAGAAGCCCTGCACCCACACATAAACTCCTTATAAAATTCAATATTTCTTTACATGTCCTTACCTCAACCAATGGTATCACTATTCACCTAGTTTTGTTCAATGCAGCACAAGATATCTCTGATTTCTAATTTTCCCTAATCCCCTACATTTGATGTAATTCCTCATGATTATTCTCCCAAAACCTACAAAAATCTCTCCAAATTATCTGTGTTAATTGATAGACATTTGCTTATATCAGTCATTTCCCTCTTGTTTTATGGCTTATTTTCTATTTCTGCACTAGACAGAGTTAGTTTTTAAGGGACGTTTATTTTAGTTGTTCCCTCTTTGCTTAGCTGGCCTTTAATTGCTATTTAATTCTTAGACTAAAATTTTAATATAAACTAATTTAATTTAAATTAAACGAGAAGGATGTTGACAAAGACTCTCTCCTTGATCCAACTTTATACTGGCTTCTCTGAACTCTCTTCCCAACTAGGTGCTGATCTTGACCCTTCTCCTTGCTGGTCCTAATTCAGTTGTAGCAAAAATACTGCTGGGGATTAGAGAAAATGTTCCTTTGAAATCTGATCTTTCCTTTTAATAATTTTCTATTTATTGGCCCTCTTCACTCTGCTCATTTGCTATATTTCCCCAGCTTCTTTTGTTGCATTTAGAGTTAAACCTTATCCACTCCCACATTGCTGTATCCTCATTGCAATAGTCTTGCATAAAGTCTTCCTTAACGTTTTAAAAAGTGTCCAAATAAAATTTTCTTTAAAAAGATGTGGACTAGCCTGGTGGTGCACATCTGTAATCTCAGTAATTGGGGGGCTGAGGAGACAGGAAGACTGCAGGTTCAAGGCCAGCCTCAGCAATTTAGGGAGTCCCTCCATAATTTAATGAGAACCTGTTTCAAAATAAAAAATAAAATTCAGCTGGGTGTATACCTCAGAGGCAGAATGCCCTTGGGTTCAATCACGAGCACAGCAAAATAATAATGATAATGAATAATAAAGTAAAAGGTTTAACCATACCACTAAATCTCAAGTAGTCATACAGTTATCATTCTACTCATATTATTTTGTCTGTTTATAGTACACTGCCCAGTAATGTTGACATTGTGCTATAACTTTCTATTATTTCCTTTCTTCTTTCATTTCTTTTTTCTTGTCCATTCTATTACTTAAATTTTATTTTTTCTTGCTTTATTTTCTTCCTTGGCTTTTCTATTACAATGTAAACTACATGCCAACAGATATGTTACCACTTTAGTGTGTGTGCCCTGGGGGGGGGGTGGACTGGAGATTGAACCCTTGAACCCAGCAACCTCTAAGCGGAGCCACTCTCCCAGCTGAATTTTATTTTTTGTATGGAAACAGACTCTCCCTAAGTTGCTGAGAGGCTGGCTTTGAACCTGTGATCATCCTGTCTCAGACTTCCAAGGACTGGAATTACAGGTATGCACTATCATGCCCAGTTATTATCTCTCTCTTAATCATTGTGTCTCCAGTGATTGAAGACAGTTGTTAAAAATAAAACAAGAACATGTTGAATCAATCATCAAGTCATTAAAAAAATCTCAATACTTACTCATATATGGATAAAAATGAATGCTAAAATTTGAAATAAAGCTAAAGAGATGTTTGTTCACAGTGGAAAACTATTACAAAGCTGTTCTAAAATATATGGTTAATAATAGGGAGGTAGCTATTGACTTAAAGTAGATGTTAAACAAATAAAAATAAATAAGGCCATGTAAAAAGTAAAAATCACTAGTTATTCCTTCAAGTTCATCTAACATCTGATAGTATTCAAATTCATACTTTATGTTTAATAACATTGGAACATGTTTTTGTTTCTATTTTCATATCTTTTCAATAGAATCAGTACATACCACCTCTACTCCAGGATTTTTGATACATCTTTATAATTCAGTTTACAGCCATTTTATGAAATGATTATTTTCCTATTACAAAGTAGCCTAGAGACAATGGTGACTAGTTGGTCAAAAACAGCTTCCTAGCATCCACTCCTAATTAGAGTCACCACCATTCCATCCTTCTTGTCAGTTTTTTCAAGGCCATGGGTACAATTATATATATATATATCCTCTGGGGTGACTAAGCTCTAGGGGAATCATCACTGCATTAACTTGTATTCATAATGAATTATTTATTTAAAATGGAAATATAGCCACTAACAGCACAGAAATATATTTTCTTTCCTCCACAATGAAATCCACTTAGAAAGTCTACTATGTAGAAACTTTCTTATTAAAGTCAGACTCAGAGTAAATGACAACATATTGTTATACTGATATACTCCTTGACAAGTTAGAAAAGTAAAAAAAAAAGAAAAAGAAAAAGAAAGGAAGAGAGAGAGTGTCCAACTATATTTTTTAGAATATAAAATTTAAGTTTTCAAATGTAAAGTTTTACTTATTTTTAAATGTATTAAGAGAGTGAACAGCCGGGCATGGTGGCGCACGCTTGTAATTCCAGCATTTGGGAGGCTGAGGCCGGAGGATTCAGGTTCGCTGCCAGCCTCAGCTACCTAGTGAGGCACTTGGCAACTTACTGAGACCCTATTTCAAAATAAAAAGAATAAAAAATAGGGCTGGGGGTATAGCTTGGAGGTAGAATGCCCCTGAGTTCAATCTCCGTACCACCCCCCCCCCAAAAAAAAAGAGAGAGAGAGTGAACAAATTTTCAAGAGCATGATAATAAAATTACTCTTGGAAGTCAATCTGTGTCTCAAACTTAAGGTGTGATTATACTTAGTGAGTTTGTTTGGTTTAATTACCTGTGAATAACTGCAAAAAATGAGTTAATATTGTAGGGTAAATATGCACCTAAATATTCATGTGTTTTAATCGGAACTAGGTCAGCTTTCAAATCAGTTTTGTTAGCAGTTTACTTTTCTGAGGCTTAACTGTGCTTTTCAAAAAGTAACAAGGAGATGAAGAAGAGAGAGACTACCTAGGTTATCCTGTGGAGTTCCAGACAGATTTCTCTTTTGAAGAAGAATATAATTAAATAAGATTGGTATATTCCTGTTGGTTTACCAAAATTTACCCTTGCTGGTGGTGTGCTGTTTTGGTTCATTTCGATTCTATAAAACAGCTTCTTTCTTGTTTTCAAGACTTTCTGAGGTCATGTATTTGCCAGGTGAAATATCACTAAGTAATGATATTGGGACCTTTCATTTCTAATGATTTTGCAAAACATTTTAGCAAAATATTTGTTAAGAGCTGGGCATGGTGGCTCATGCTTGTAATCCCAGTACTTGGGAGGCTGAGACCGGAGGATTGCAGGTTCATGGCCAGCCTCAGCCATTTATTGAGGCCCTCCACAGTTTAGTGAGACCCTGTTTTAAAATACAGAATAAAAAATAGGACTGGGGGTGTAGCTTGGAGGTAGAATGCCCCTGAAGTTTTGTTTGAAGTATTTTTCAAACATACGATAGCCTATTTAAGAGTTTTGCATTTCTTTTCTCCTCTGATAGTGAACTGTAAGGAAGAATTCCCATGTTAGCTATTTCTACTATGGTCCATCCATTTGTTGCTGTGACACAGCAATCATTTCAAGCAGTGCCCTAATCCTGGACCAGCAGAATCATTGCTTAATGTCAGATGTGCAGACTTCTGTGGCAAGTTTAATGGAGACTCTGATGAGATATTAATCTTTTATAGGACTATCTTACTAGCTGATGGTCTCCTCAGTTGATCTCTGAAAGTAATTACGTAAAGTTTGATTGAGCATGGCTGAATCCAAACCAATCACATTTATGAGGCTATACAATAGACCAAGAGCCTCCAAAAAATGTGGCTACGATGTCTAAGAAAAATATGCAATCAAGTCATACATTCTGTTATTCATTTGTTTAAAAAGTATTTATTGAGTGTCTACTCTGATCTGGTTATGGGTATATGATTTCATACCATGCCCAGTCCCGAAGCAGAGAAAGCATATAAAAGGTTAATACAAACAGGCAGAAGCTACTTGCTTCAGAAGCTGTCTGCTAGGGCTGTCAGTATGGCAATAAGATAAGATAAAACCTAAAAGTTACAGACCCCACAAAAAGACTAGAGAATTAAAGAGAAACCAAGCATTCTCTCAGTAGTCACAAGTAATATCAGAACAAAGAACAGACTAAAGAACAAGACTGACCTGTTGATCAATTTGGTGATAAAAATTAAAATGTTAAAACTTAGCAGGCCAGGGGCTTGGGAAAAGCTAAAAGAAACATTATCTTCTCATGTAGAAGATGGCAAAGCATTTATTGGCCTGGAAACTTAGCAACCCAGATAAAAAATACCAGGTAGGACAAACTCTACTAAGACCCTAAGCTCCAAGATCTGGGAGGGAACAATGCTTTTGTTTGTAACACTCCACTTCATTTCTCTCTGCTTCGGTGCTTTTCTTGCATTCTCTCTTCTGCTTCTAATAAATCCAACTTAAGCTTGGAACTGCTTATCCTGGCTCTTTATTTCCTGGCTCATCGTATCTTCATGAGCTGAGGGAAAGAACCCACAACAGTGGCATCATCAAAATTGTAACATACTATATTTGGGTTGAGGGATACAGCAGAGTAAAATTTCTATTTTTCTTTTTATTTCCATCCTTGATTAATATATTCATGCATATATACATCTGTGTGTACACACGTGTGTACATGCATTTAAAAAGACCAGCTTTGCAGTGATCCGTGTGATCTGTGTGTCTGTGAGGTAGCTGTGTTGAGCACTCAGGGACTCATCAGCATTTTCTTTTGACTAATGCTGTGATGTATCTAGATGTGAAATGAACCCATTCCCAGATATCCTCCATATCAAGCAATCACAAGTTTAATGAATTGTAACTTTGTAAGGTGTATTTTTAAGATTAGCGGAGTCAACTGAATGTCAGAGATTTAGTTAGGAGGTGGGAGCATGTGTTCAAGGTCACTTTTGAATATGTGCAAGGACAATGGAACTTCCCAGCTAATGTTTTAAATATTTTCATTGGTAAGTTGCATGAGTAGCCATGCATTGATTTTTCATAGGTTCTTTACTGAAACACAAAAACAGATGGACATGTTACAGATGTGGCTATTTTTGCATTAGTAAATATGTGTTTTAACCATCTTTAATAAATTCTCAGAAGGTGTTAATTCTAAATATATATATATATATATTTATTTATGTTTTTTTTCAGATTTGCAATCCTGCAAATACAGCAAATGCAGGCTTCTATGAGTATATGTGGACCTCTAAACCACTGTGATTCATTCAGATCAAAATAGTAAAATGCAAAGGGCATCAATTTTGTGCTTCATTAGAAGATCAAGTGCTGTAGGTTATCTGCTCAGTTTCTAATGAAAAGTTAGTGTCTCCATACCTCACTCCTGCGAAGACCCACAGGGCGATCTGCACCATCACTTACCTACTGACTTGATACCCCCTTAGAGAAACAGAGGCTTCTGTATTGTATCCTCCTCATTTATCACATTTGAAAAAACACTGAGGGCCAAGTGACAAATAGGGATTACTAACATTGCTTAAGTTTTCTTGTTCTGCTTCTCTGGTTGTAGACTTTAGATACACATACAAATACTGAAGTAAATCTCAACATTCTCAGAATCATTCATCACCACTGAATCCTATCTTTTATTGAAATCTTTCACAGTTCAATATGTCAAAAAGAAAGATACTTATTATAAGATCACAAGTAAGCCTAGTAGCTCTTGAAAGTAAGAAGGTATAAGATTACAGTAAAACTCTAATTATATTAAACACTGAAAATCAAAATTATGAAACACATTTTCCATTCATTTGATTGGGGGGATATTCTAATTATGGTATCAAAATATATGAGTTGCACCTTAATAATAACTTTTATACAACTCCAGAATTTTAAAATTTTATCCAGTTCAAAGTGAATAATTTGACACAACAGGGACTTATCTAGAGAGAAAATTCTAATAAATCTTCCATCCCACTGAGTCATTTTGACAAGTGCAATAACAAAAGCTGTGGTTGGTAGTATCTACAAGTCATATCTTGGCCTGTCCCCATCACTTTGGCCATAAGACATGAATTACCTTCTGCAAACCTTAGCAATAAAAAGTTACAATCTTTGACCTTTGAAGAAATACTCATGAATAGTTGAGTGCTTTGGATGTCTGAAGTATAAATTATTTTTAACTATGCTATTTTAAGCATTTATAGGATTGATATTTGAGATATTTAGTGAAAATCTATTGAGTGATATTGAAACTAGTTAATTCATTATTTACTTAGGAAGGTATACATAATTTAGTTAGAAAACCATAGATATACATGTACATCTTCTTCATTTTCTTCCTGAAGAAGCAAGCTACACATGAATAAGTAGTGAAGAGAACTAGAGCCTATTTCCAAAGTGGTTCTGATGTTGAAAATATAGGGAATCTGAGCAGTGATCACCTCTTTATTGGCGGAAATACATGAAGAATCTAAAGTTCATAGTCATTCTGCCCATCATTCCAGACCACGTTCAGCAGGCCCAATAGAAGACATAACAGCACTCTAGGGATCCCTGTGAAGTCAGGGGACAGCGTTGCTAGCCACTAATTTTGGGCATTCTACTAACCAGACATGTTTGGAAGTACAAGTGATGCCAAATGACAGTCAAGATACAAAGTCTTTTAGAGTCACAATATTATATTATTTAGATATTAATAAACAATAAATTTCCATAAGTACAACTAGTGTATACATGTTTAAAACTATACTTTGTTTTTGTTTGGAATTTTATCAATAAATATTTACCACTGGGAAAAAGTGGAGTCTGGAGCTTAATACATTTTTTCAGTATGCATTTGTAGTAATTCTATTCTTTGGTATCCTAAAAATTGGCGAAAATAACAGGTTCCTTCAGTATATATGCTAGGATTTTGTGTTAAACTAATTTATGCATTGAAATACACATTATTTCAAAGGTTTTATTTTCCTTTATATATGAGCATCATGCCAATTATTTTGAAGTTATGTAAATAGCTTTCTTGTTTTGTTTATGAATTTCACTTTAGAACAATGAAGAAAGATTTTAGAAACATTTCTTTTCCAAAGTATCAGTGTATCTGATAGGGCCAAGAACCAATGTTAATAGTATATGTACAGGGAAATCAATACTTCAAAGCATCATGATGCTTGAGTCAGAAGGCCTGGATTACAATTTTGACTCTATTTCATACACATTTCTGTTTCAGAGCAGGTTTGTAATTTTAAGCATATGATTCCTCATCTGTGAAATAAGATGATTACAAATAGTTTATATATCTCCTGTTATTTATGGTGAATAGTAAATACATGAGAAAGTTACTATGTAAATTTTGAAGGATGATACAAATGAAATCATTTTTACTATCAGTAGGTAAACACTGCAAGTGTGCCTCTTTGCTCCATGGTATATTTGATCTCAAAAATGATCAGAGTAATCTCCTTATCCCAGACATTGTGATTGTGCACAATAAAAATAACTGAAACATCTCAATTTTTCAACAAACATTTCTAAACCCCTACTTACTACAAGGCATTGCCCTAAGTTTGAAAAATAAAAAAAGAACGATGACAAATGTATTTTTGTAAGCCAATTATTTTATCATCTGTACATAGTTAAAATTAGAGTCACAAAGGAAAAAAAACACAATCAATTTGCACCTTCAGTTCTTTTTCAAATAGTAAAATTCTTAACTTTTAAAATTTTATGTATTTTTATTGGTGCATTGTAATCATACATCTTGTTGAAGTTTAGGGTGATAGAGGCATACATGCACACTGCACTCATAGAGCCCTCCCTCAATTCCTGCTCTATTCCCTCCTTCCTGAGCTCAGCACAGTGATTAACTTTGATAATTTTGTGTATACACATCAGGATCATTGAGGGATTTCCCTCTTCTCCCCTCCTATCTCTCTCACTCAACTAAGATTTCTCCTCTTTTGTCTGAAGTCCCTCCTATGTCCCAGATTGGCCCTAGAAAAAGTTGCTAGCCTTACACTAATCTCAACTTGTCTCCGAAATGGAGCATTGATTTTCTATTCCCACAAGAAAGTGAAAACTAAAAGCATATATTATATCTCTTCAAGTAGAGGTTCCAGTGGAATTCCATTATAGCATTAAATTTATGAACTTAGGCAACTACTTTACTCAAGAGACTGAAAAACACAGGATTATGGATTGAATTGTGCCCATAGAAAAGGTATATTCAAGTCCTTACCTCTACAAACTCTTAATGTGGCCAAATTTGGAAATAGGACTGTTGAGGATAAACTCCTTAAGATAAGCCCATTCAAGTGGTTCCTAATCCAATGTCATAGTGATTCTTAAAAAAAAAAAAGAAAGAAAGAAATTAGTGAGGCCCTCCATACCTTAGTGAGACCCTGTTTCAAAATAAAGAATAAAAAATAGGGCTGGGGATGTAGCTCAAAGGCAGAATGCCCTGGGTTCAATCCCCAATACCGCAAAACAAAACAAAACAAAAAAAGAATTTGGACATAGAGGCATAGAGAATGCCATGTTAAGTTGGAGACAGTGATTCAAGAAGCACATCCACAAGTCAAGGAACACTGAGGATTGTCTGTCACTCAGAAAGGTAGAATGAGGCATGGGGGCACACTCTTCCCCAGAGCTGTCAGAAAGACCCAACCACACTGACACCTTGCCTTCTACTTTAAAAGGCTGAGACAATGGGTTTGATTTGTTTTATGACATCAGTTTCTAGTACTTTATCAGCTTTGTTAAGATGGCCCTAGGAAGTGAATACAAATTTTGGTACCAAGCAGTAAGATGCTATCATAACATGCTTAAAAGTGTAGAGGTGGGTTTGGAATTGGATATTTGGCAGATATTAGTAGCTTTTTGGGTTATGTAATAGAAAAACTCTAGATTGCTTTGAATAGACAGTTGGTAAATATATGGATGTTAAAGTGACTCTGGTGGAGACTAACAAAGAAGTGGACTGCAGAGAAAGTTTCTTATCTCTAAATACATACAAATGTAGATATCATTGTCTGCCTACATTCTCATTAACAGAATGCTGTTAGAAATACGAATATTAGAAATATTTCTGGTGAGTTTTCAAATGGAAATAAGGAACATGCAATGGGACACTGCGGGAAATGTGTTCCTTATTATAATCTAAAGTGTCAGATATTTGGCTGAGCTGTGTTCGGCTGTTCAATGGTAGGAAATATAACTTGTAATTGATAAGCTTGGATATTTAACTGAGGTTTCCAAGCAAAGTGTGAAATATTCAGCCAATTTCTCTTCCTGCTTATAGTACAACTAGAGATAAAAGATATTAATTAAGGAGAGACCTGTTAAGCTGAAAATTAAATCATTTGATTTGAAAAAGTCTCAGCCTTATCTGGTTAGCTTGCTCAGGAAACAAACAGGGTATGCCTTGACAACCATTTGCTAAAGAGATTAGATGTACTTCATGGAATCATTCAGCCATCTCAGCAGGAGCGAAGATTGTTTACCCTATACCTTTCCTACAATTGAATTTGGAAGGCAAATAGCATATCTTGTTTCAAAGATTCACAGATGGAGAAGTTGGCTTCAGGATGAATCATATCCCAATTCTCACCTATCACAGATTTAGATGATATTGATAATAAGCTTATGACTTTGATTCCAAGATATTTAGATCAGATTTTTAATTTTGACATAATGCTGGAGTGGGTTAAAATTTTTAAGAATATTGGGAGAAGTGAATGTATCTTGAGTGAAGGAAGAACAAACTCATGAATTAAGTGTGTCCCCTAAAAATACACATTAAAGTGCTAGTCCTTAGCATTCCAGAGTGTGATGCTATTGGGAAATAACATCATTGTATATGTAATTAGCTAAATTAAGATGAGATCATAAGAATGAGCCCTAATCTGATGACTGACAACCTTATAAGTAGTGAGAAATTTGGATGCAGAGACACAAGGAGAATAAAATGTGAAGATGGACACATCAGTTGGAATTCTTATACCCAGGAATGCTGAGGATTTCAGTCATCACCAGAAACTAGGAAAGAGACATGGGACAAATTTTCACTCAAAGCCCCCAGAAGATATCAATCCAGCCAGCAACTAGATTTTAGACTTCCAGCTCCCTAAACTGTGAGAGAAGAAACCTGTGTTGTTTAAGCTACCAACTTATGGTACTTTGTTATGACAGCCTAAGCCCACTAACATAGGCACTGTGGAGGAATATCTACCCTATGTAAAAGATATATTTAATAACCTCATATGGTAGAATTTAAATATGTATATGAGTAACTATGAAGCAATTTAGAATTAATATTCATTGTCTAAAGAAAAGAAATGGACACCTATGTAGCAGTAAGATCACTTACATAAGAATAAAAAGAAGAATCTAGAAAAGTAACCTGAAAAAAGTACCATACATATATCATCTCTTATCTATAATAGGCTATCAAGTTATTACACATAATACAAATGCATTGATTTTGAGTATAGAATCTAATAAGAGTTTTGAATGAAATTCTATGGATATAACTACACATTCACATGCATTTACGAGATATAATGCAGAGATTCCTTTGCACATTTTGCCCAATTTTGTCCAATGGACATATTACAAAACTACACTACAATAACACAACCAGATGGTTGACATACTTGAATAAGCTCACTGGCATTTTTCCAGTTGTAATTTTACTCATTTGTGTGTGTGTGTGTGTGTATGTGTGTGTGTGTGCATGTGTGTACGTGTATGTGTGTGCATTTCTATATAATTGAACACCAATGCAGTTCCAAACCACAACGATCTCTCATTTCTCTTTAACTCACAAGCAAGTCTTTGCCATACACTGAAGACCTGGCCCTAATTTGTCACTAATCTTTCATAAATATCTAAAATTCAGTAATTTAAAAATAGTATAACCAGCTGCAGTGACTCACTCCTATAATCTAATCCCTGTACTTGGGAGATGGAGATAAGAGTTTGGAAGGTTTAAAACCAGTCTCAGCCACTTAGCAAGACTCTCAGCAACATAGGGAGACCATATTTCAAAATAAAAAAAGCCTAGGAGTAAGTTTGGAGGTAGAATGCCCCTGGGTTCAATCCCCAGTAAACAAGACAAAAATCTCACTCAATGTATTTTAGGGGGATTTTTTTTTTTGACTCATCATAATTCACTCTTGTCTACTAATTTAAGGTACTCCATAGTTATCTAGTTTGTTTCTCTTTACTGAAAAGTAATATGCCTTAGTACATATGTACCATAGGGTGGTTATCTCCTCACCTGTCAAAGCATATTTGGGATTATTACAGTGTGGGGGTTTAAAAATCAAGCTTCTATAAAAATTAGTGTCTAGGTTTATATGAACAGAGCCTTTTCTTTCTCTGAGATAAATGACCAGGTGTGCAATTGCTGAATCCTTTGCATCTCAAAACAGCTAGTTAGTAACTATTTGGCGCAACTGTGAATGGTATTATGTTTTTAATTTTTGCTTTTTATTAAAATATAGAAGTATAATTTTTTGTGTATGTGTGTAGATAGGAATTGAACTCAGGTTTTCACAGATTTATTAATCAGAAATATAAGTACATTTTTCATAAAGGCTTTATTGAAATATAATCCACATAACACAAAATTTATATTTCAAAAGTATGTAATTTTGTGGTTATTAATATATTCACAAAGTTGTGCAACCAACACTACTACATATTTTAGAACATTTTTATTATCTCCAAAGGAATTCTATGCAGTGACTCTTCATTTCAACACATCCCCACCTCCAAAAAGAGTGTAGGGAAAGCAGTAATACACTTTTTGTCTCTATGGGTTTGCCCATTCTGGAAATTTAATATAAAATGAAAGTTACAGTATGTGGCTTCTTGAGCATTTCTTCTGTCACTTGGCAAAGTATTTTCAAGGTTCACCTGTGTTGTAACATGTTTTAGTATTTCATGTCCTTTTATGTCAGAATAATATTCCATTTTATGTATCACCTTTTTGTTTACCTGTTTATAAGTCAATGGGCATATGTTTCCATTGTTCCGTTATTAGGAATAATGCAGATAGTGAAATCCTAATAAAGCTTTTGTTTAATCATATATTTTTCATTTTCTTGGGTACATACCTAGGAATAGAATTATTAGGACATATGCTAAATATGTTTGATTTTTTTAGCACAACTCTGATAATATTTTCCAATATGTCTGTGCCACCACACAATCCCATCAGCAATGTGTAAGGGCTCCAGTAGCGCCACATCCTTGCCAGGATGTGTCATTGATTATTTTTTAAGTATAGTCATAATAATGTGGGTAAACTGGTACCTCATGATTTTTCATGCTTATGAGCACTTAGGACTAATGAGATTGAGCATTTTTCCATGTTCTTTACAATGATATGTACATTTTGGGGGAATTTTTTCTTTAATATTTTTTTCCTTTTTAGAAATTAGATTGCCTTTCAATATTATTAAATTTTATGAGCACCTTTCAAGTACTTTTATCCACTATTTTGATCTTTGTGTATTTTTGTATTTAGAATACTTATATTTAAGGTAATTATGAATCTAAGAATGTGTAAATCTGACCTTTTATTATTTTTATATACGCACTGTTTCTCAATTTTCTGTTTCTCATTTCTTAGCTTACTGAAGTTTACTTTAAATTTTTTTGGAGTTGAGCTGGGCGTGGTGGCGCATGCTTGTAATCCCAGCATTCGGGAGGCTGAGACCGGAGGATCTGGGTTTGCGGCCAGCCTCAGCTACCTAGTGAGGCACTCCACAACTTAGTGAAACTCGGTTTCAAAATAAAGAATAAAAAATAGGGCTGGGGGTATAGCTTGGAGGTAGAATTCCCCTGAGTTCAATCCCCAGTACCGAAAAAAAAATTTTTTTTTTGGAGTTATATCTTGAAGCTGGGCACAGTGGCTCACTGTGACTGTAATCTCAATACTTAGAAGGCAGAGACAGGAAGATTTCAGGTTCAAGGACAGCATAATCTAGTGAGACCCTGTTTTAAAATAAAAGTAAAGTAGGTCACGGTTATAGCTCAGTGGTAGAAACCTGGGTTCAATCTCTAGTACCACCAAGAAAAAAAAAACAAAAAAACAAAGAATTTTATTTTGATAATTTTGGATATGTACCTCTGTATAACTTACATAGTGTTTGTTATTTAAAAATCTATTTATGTCAACATATTACCATTTTGAATAAATTTCCATATAGTTTTTTTATCTTCCCCAATTTTAAATTTCATTAATATCAGACATTATTTTAATTTTGTTTTAATCATCAAATATTTGTAAAATATATGATGAAAAAGGTAAGCTACTATGATGTACTCCTATTTCTGCTCTTCTTGATGGGTTGAGATCCATTATTATTTTGGTTTGAATTCAAATAACTTTAGTCAATATTTAAGAACAGGTATGCTAGCAAAAAATGTTTTAGTATTTTAATCCAAAAGTATTTTTATTTACCTTTTATTTTTAAAAAATAACTTATGTTCATAGCAAAATTGACCAGCAGATGCAGAGATTTTCCATATACTCCCTGCTCCCATGTATATAAAGCTTCCCCACTGCCTTTAATCCCAGAATTTAAGAGGATGAAACAGGAGGACTTCAGGTTTCAGGCCATCCTCATCAATTTAGCAAGACTCTTTCAAAAAACAAACAAAATATGGTTGTTGTTGAGAGGTAGAAGGACACTGGACTCAGTCCCTAGTAATACGCACACACACACACACACACACACACACACACACACACACACACACCTCAGACCAGAGTAGTATATTTGGTACAAGCAATGAATCTACTATACTGACACATCATTACCACCTAAATTTCATGTTGGTATTCACTCTTAGTGTTGTACACTCAATTGATTTTGACAAACATAATGACACCATTATACTATCAAAAAGAATAGTTTTACTGCCTATGATGGTTAATTTTCTGTCTCAACTTGATTGGGTTGAAGGATTCCCAGATAACTGATAAAACATGATTGTGAGTTTTTTCTGTCAAGTTATTTAGGGGAAAAATGTAGTATTTTAATCAGTAGACTGAATATAGAAGATCTGCTTTCACCAATGTTGATGGGCATGATCCAGTCCATTGAGGGCCCCAATAGAACTGAAAGGCAGAGGAAGGCTAAAATTTTTGTTTTGTTCATTCTCATATTCATATTCATTCTCTCTCTCTCTCTCTTTCTCTCTCTCTCTCTCCTCTCTGCTTCATCTGGATCCAATTTCTCCTGTCTGCCAACATCAGAGTTTTGGGTTCCAGACGAGAGTTAAGCCATTGACTCCCAAGTTTCTCAGACCTTAGCATTGGGACAGCATTATACTACTGACTTCCTTGGCCAACTTGTAGATGGCACATTATGGAACTTCTTGGCCTCCATAATTGCATGATACATTCTCATAATCAATCTATCTATCTATCTATCTATCTATCTATCTATCTATCTATCTATCTATCTAATGTATCTATCATCTGTCATCTCTCGTCTATCTTCTATCATCTATCTCTAATTGGTAAAATTTATCTGGAGAATTTGGACTAATACAGTGCTCTAAAAATCATCTGTGCTCTGTCTATTAATTTCTTTCTTCAATATATCCTCAGGAAACCACTTATATTTTTACTTTTTCCAAAGTTTTACTTTTTCCAGAATGTCATATAGGTGGAATCACACAGTATGCAACTTTTTCAGAATGCTGAATTTCACTTAATAATTAGAATTTAAGGTTCTTCTGTGTTTGTTTTTGTTTTTTTTTTTTTTAGTTTTGATGGTTTGAGATCCATTACTTTGTTATTTTATTTTGCATTCAAACCAAACATTTCCTTTCAACAATGAATAATCTCATTGTCTGGATTTATTAAAATTTATTTATCTGCCACATTATTGATGAATACCAAAACTGGTTTCTAAGTTCTGGCAGTTATTAATAAAGCTGTTATGAAAATTCAAGCACAGAATTTTTGTAGACATAAGTTGACTACTCATTTGGGTAAATGCTGAAAAGTAAGATTTATGAATCATTTGGTAAAACTAGGTTTAGTTTTGAATAAAACTGCAAGTCTGTGTTCCAAAGTGGCTGTGACATTCTTCATACCCACAGCAATGATCCCCCATGTTGTTCCATACCTTCATCAACAATTGATGTCACTATTCTGAAAAGCGGCCATTCTAATAAGAATGTACTGATATGTATATCTCATTGTTATTTTAATTTGTATATCTTTAAGGATATGATACATAGGATATTTCATTTTCAATTTGAAGTATGGCTTTGTTGAATATAAAATTTGCCTTTGATAGTTATTTTTTGCACAGTTGAAAAATATAGTGCAATATTCTGTGATCTCCATTTTTTTTTGCAAGAAATCCACTGTCTAGAATACTAATTGCTTTTTAAATATAAGCAATTTATTTCTTCTTTGAATGCCTTCAAAATGTTCTTTTGGTCTTTAGTTTGACCCGTTGAATTATTATTTGTCTTGAATTTATGATATGTTTCCTTGGGTTTTTCCTATTTAAGATTTTTTCATTTTCTTGAGTGTTTCACCAAATTTGAGTATGTTTCATTCTTTCTGATAGTCTTTCACTCCTACTCTCTCCTCACATTTTGGAACTGAATGATATGAATGTCAAGAATATTGCTATTGTTTCATGGGTCTCTGAGTATCTATCCAATGTTTAATCCAGTCTATTTCTCTTTGTGTTATTTCCATTGGGAACATCCTATTGTTTTGTCCTTACATTCACTAACGATAGCCTCTGTGAACTCCAATTTACTCTTCTCTCTAGCTAGGTTTATTTTATTTTTATTTTTCAGTTCTGTAGCTTCCATTTGTTTCTTTTTATATAACTTTTAAAATTTTATACTTTCATTTATTTTCTTTTTTATTTTTAGGAGAAATAAAACATTGATTGAAGTTACAATAACATATTAAAAATGTCCATCATGCTTTTAAAAGCTCTTCACAAGAATCAAAACAGTAGTGGTCCTGGCACTGTAGGCAAACAGAATTTATAATTTATTTTTGTGATGAACTCCTTAAAATCCATGCTTAGTAAATACAACATTGGATTTATGCTTTGGGTTATCCATTGATTATCTTTTCTTATTCAAGTTAAATTTTTTCTTATTTACTAGTTTGAAGGTTAATTTTCTATTGCATTTTGTACATTTTGCTACTATGTTAGGAGATTCTGGAATAATATATTTTTTTTAATATTAGCAGGTGTTAACCTTACTTAGATTTGGCACATAGGTCTTGTATTCCTTGTGGGCAGCAGTTCCAAAGGCCATTTAATTTTTAGAGCCTTTGCACTGCTATTTTTTTCTGCTTAGCTTAACTAGAGTCACTTGAACTTTATTACTTCAGAATGACCAAAGGCTAGAATATTCAATCACACAAAACGTTCCTTCAAAATATTAAATGTATGACTCATATGTCCCCTGGTCCATCTTAGTGGAAGCCAAATACAGAAATAATTTTTTTTTAGGACAGATATTTAAAAGAGTTTTTTGTTTAATAGGTTGAATCCATGTGACATATAAGGCAGCCCCACCAAGTTCTTAGGAAGTTATACTACAATAAACACTTGGCTTGTGCTAAAAGGGATAGACAAAGATCTAATGAAATAAGACCATCAGATTCCCCAAATTTTGCAGGCACGGAAAAAGCAATAAACCTCCTCAATTTTAAATATATTCTACATAAAATTTTAGGCATGTGCTTTATTTTTTTAAAAGAAGGATAATGATGTTAAAGATGCATCTTCATGTCCAGATGGCAGGATTATGAGCCCAGGGCAAGGCCCAAAGCTGAGAGTATCACTTATAGTCCTTGAATGCTTTTGGAGTTGACATGGCTGGATTTTGAAGTTACTTGAGACTAATAACACCTCTCTTCCTTCCATGCTCTCTTTTTTAAAAGGGGTTGTCTATAACTATTATCCTATACCTGTACTCCACTGTAATTTGTTTCTTGCATTTCATAGGTTTATATATGGAAATGAAGCATATTTCAGGATAGATTATATTTATAGCCTTCCTTATAGCTGATTTAGATAAAGAGTTGAAACTTCTGAGACTAGGAGATTTAGACATGATTTTTTTTTTTTTTTTTTTACTTTGAGTTGATACTATAATAAGTTGAGACTTTTGAGAAATTTGAATGAAGAAAATACATTTTGCATGAGGAATGGAAGTGAATCTTTGGGGATAAATTTTTGACTGTCATAGGCAGAGTAATGAGTTCTCAATGATGTCCACTTCCTAAACTCGAAAACCTGTGACTATTTTACTGTTAATGGCAAAAGGAAAATTCTTTTTTTTTTTTTTTTTTTGCGGTTGTGGGGATTGAACTCAGGGGCATTCTACCTCCGAGCTATACCCCCAGCCCTATTTTTTATTCTTTATTTTGAAACCGAGTCTCACTAAGTTGCAGAGTGCCTCACTAGGTAGCTGAGGCTGGCCGCGAACCCGGATCCTCCGGTCTCAGCCTCCCGAATGCTGGGATTACAAGCGTGCGCCACCACGCCCGGCTGGAAAATTCTTGAAGTGATTAAATAAAGAAATTTAAGCTATGAATGGTTATGTACACCTGTAATCTCAGTACTCAGGAGGCTAAAATAGGAGGAACACAGGGTCCAGGCCAGCTTCAGCGACTTAGTAAGCCCCTCAGCAGTTTATCAAGATCCGGTTTAAAAAAAAAAAAGTCCATTTGCACTTCTGACCCCCATAAGTTTGTGCTATCGATAGCCACTACATTTGTGGTTGTTACAAAAGCAATGGAAAACTAATATACTACTACATATCTTTTGCATATCCATATACATTTTAGAATCAACTTGCCTACATCTTTAAAACAACTTGCCAGATAGTATTGGGATTCAGTTGATTCTATATATTAATATAAGGAGAAGGGTTGATGGTATAACTAATATTTGCTTATGGATATCATACTATTTAAAACATTATTTCATTTTTTCTGTCATTTTGATTACCTGTGATTTTCAAAGACTCTGTCCATTTCATCTATCAAACCTATTGGTATAGAGTTGCTTATTATATCCTCTTTATATCCTTTTAATGTCACTTTACTGATGACTGGTTTTTATTCATATTGCTGATAATTTGTGGTTTCACACTACTCTTCTGTATTAGTCTTGCTAGGTATTTATTAACCTCAAAATACTGAGTATGTCATTCCATGAACATTATATATGTATTTTTATATATGTACATATGTGTATATGTATACATACATATCAATGCATATGAAAATCTTAAATTTTGAATTAAAAAATATTCCAGTTTTTAGTGCAGAGGCCTTGCTCTGTTGGTGAACAGTTCTCCACAGGTCTCAGTTTCTGTATATCTCAACCTGAACAATCTTTACAAGATTGTATAGTAAAAAGCTTTGAAAGTTTGAAATACTGTGTTCATCTATAGACAATGTGTTTACTTAAAATATAATAAAGATAATTTTTTCTTTGGAGTAAACTTCAGGCAGGCTTTATTGTCTATTAGGAAAAAGTTATAGATTGCTCATTCTTGAGGTACTTCTGAGCATGTTATAACTTTTTCATATGCATTGATATGTATGTGCAACCTTGAAACAGTCTCACTAAGTTGCTGAGGCTGGCCTCAGGCCAGCAATCCTCCTGTCTCAGCCTTCCAGTACTAGGAGTCCAGGCGTGCTTCACTGACCTCCACATCTGATTTCAATTTCATTAATTATTGGGTTATTCTGGTTGCTTATCTCCTCTTATTTCAGTTTAGCTTTTCAATATATTTGCCTTTCCTCATTTTGTCATTTCTTAAGAATTGTTAATAATATCTCATTTCTTTTTCTCCCTTTTTTATTTATGACACAGAGACATATGTTCTCTTTCTCCTGGTCAGGTTTACTATGAGTTATTGATTTTTAAGGGTCTCTCAAGGAGAGAACATTTTTATTGTTGATTTTTCTTATCTTTTGCCTGCTTTCTCTATTACTGATTTACTATATCATATCTATAATTTCTATCTTTTACCTAGAATAAGCTTAATATGCCCTTCTCTTAGGATTTCAATTTAGTTAAAAATTAGTGGAAATATGGGTGACTTTTGCTTCTTAGATATTTGAAGATGTATTTAATCATCTCCCCACCTAATATTAGGTTCTTCAGCTCTCTCAGATATCAACATTGTGAGTCTACTAAACCCAGCACATGCTACATATCAAGACAGATGCTTAAAAAGGAACAAGGACCTTTACTTACCATCCACCCCAGGTTAAGAATACCTGCTACACAAGTATGTAGTAAGAAAAATGGAACATGAAATCAGTAAATGAACGTGAGTTTAATGAACAAAAGAAATGTCATAATTTGAGTTGTATTCTTTCTAATCAACTTGGAATTACTGTTGGTATAGTGATAAGAAGTGAGTAGGCAACAATGAGTCAGTGAAGGGTTAAATTGCTTTGGCAGGATTTAGTAATTATAGATATTGATTACTTTAAAATATCATTGAGCTGACGGGATAAGAAAGGCCCACTTGTCTCACTGTTTGGTCCTTTTATTTCTCACAAGATGGATGAGTTAATAAACAGGGAGCAAGCACTCCCATAAATTCAGCATCTGTAATATTTGTCACCTTCGGAATTACTTGGATGAGAGGAGCATCCTTTATGTGAATTCACAGGAGAGGACTAGCAGTCTTTCCTTAGAATCTGTATTCCCCACTGTGATTAATGTTATGTTGATGTTTAAAGAGGCAGTGTCATTAGGGGAAAATGAGATGAGAAAGAACCATGTTTCCTGTACAGTGCATCCTAGACATGTTAAGTGTCTTCATACAGGTTATGGCTTTGCTCAGTGGCCAGGCTTTGTTACTTCTGAGTAAGAAATTACACTGAATATTTCACACATAGGCAACATTTCCTGAAATAAGAAGCCCAACTAATGAATGAAATAAATGTTATAATTGGAGCCATATTCTTTATAATCATTCCACATGTCAGAAAGTAAAATTGTAGGTATTTTTAATGGTAACTGAAAGGTCAAAACTCCTCACTTTAAAAAGGGAGAATCTCCCTAATATGCAGAAGCTAGGGAGAAAGTGGGACATAAGAGGGACTCTAGACAGAGAAGGAGAAACCTTAGATGAGCAAAGAAGGTAAATTAACTGAAGGTGATGGGGTGGGGAGGGAAACACCCTAATACACATGATATACTTTCACAAACATATCAAAGTCAATCACTAAACTGAACTTGATAAGGAGGGAAAATGAGGAAGTGGGGCAGGAATTGGGGAAGGGTTAAGTTAGAAATGTCCGCATATATGTCTTTATCAGCTTGTACCTAACAAAGACGTATGATTATACAGCATCAATAAAAAATAAAAAAATAAGCCCAGCATCGTGGCACACACTTGTAATCCCAGTACTTGAGATGCTGATACAGGAGGGTCCAGGTTGGTGGCTAGCCTCAGCTACTTAGTGAGGCCCCCTGCAACTTAGTGAGACCCTGTTTCAAAATAAAGAGTAAAAAATAGGGCTGGGGGTGTAGCTCAGAGGTAGAATGCCCCTGAGTTCAATCCCCAGTACCACAATAAATAAATAAATAAATAAATAAATAAATAAATAAATAAATAAATAAATAAATAAAATTTAAAAGTAAAAAAGGAGAAACCAAGACTTAGAGGGGAGAAATAGCCTTTCCAGGACCAGAAGAATATTCAAAGACAGCCTCAAAGACTCCATATAAACTGTCCTTAGCAAATCATAAGGGAAATATACAGAAACTGGATAACTTATTTTATTCTTTATTTCACTAAAATATCATAATTATTAATGTGTATACTTTAACCTGTGATGAAATACTTTTATTGTAAGTAAATGTTCAATCTTTTTCACATTTAGAATTGAAAATTATCATAGGTAGATATAGATAATAATGAGGAGTTGGTTTTCTAAAATATGAGCTGAATTAAGGGAAGTCTTGATGTCATTTTTTAAAAAAATATTATTATTCCATTGGCATGAGTTACTTTTTTGTTTTTAACAAAGAAAGAATTAGGATTCCAAACCTACGATTATGCCTATTGTAAGGTGGTGAAGCAGATAGAGCTAAATATTTGCTCTGTGTTATTTGACATATTGTTGACTTCTTCCTATTCAATTGATGCATGTCTGGATATGCCTTTCCTAACCAGATGAGCATGAAACCAGATTTTTGGCCCCACTGAATATGTTTTATTGTCTTATTTGACGTGTCATTGGCAGATTCTATTTAAGAATTAGTAACCACGGTGATAAATGTAGATCATTATTAACCGAATGAAATGTTTAGGATAATGGATATGTGAAATGTCAGGAATTTAATGCAGTCTGCATTTCACTGTTTTGTAATTTGATGTTTTATTCTCTCTTTTTAATGAGAAACTCAGAGGGTATACCTGTTTACTTTAGTATCTCTATATAAATTGTAATTCAACTGGTCAATATGTGTCACAAAAATAATCCAATTTTAGTTATTAAAATGTAAGTGAGAAGTCAACATTTTATTTAAAGGTAAACATTTTTCCCACCCCAGCACATATTTCTGTCTCAGTTTTGTTTGTTTGAGGCAAGAAATATGCAGTAGGGAGATGAAGGAAATGATCTGCATCATCTGTCCAACAATGCTGCCCACATCTTTTCTTTAGCTGATGCTTCAAAGAGGAGGTGCAGAGGGATGAGGTTGCAGAAGTGGGCAGGGAAGGTCTTTCCTAAGCATCCAAGGAAGTATGGGGTTATGTGAGTGTTTAAAGTGAGATTTTCATTTCCTCTGATTACATTTGTTCATAAGAAAGAAGACTAAAGACAAAAAAATCTAATTTAAGATGTTGAAAAAAATCATTGCAATCTAAATTGAGACAGGAAAATATTCACAAGAATAAATGACAGAAATGCTTCGTTGTTGATAAGCAGGTAGAAGTAGGCCTCTTAGGAATCTGGCTTGGGTGACTGAGTAGCATCTGGTAGTATAATTTGTGTCTTACTTACAAAGAAAATAATCCTGGGTAATAAGCTACTTTCTAAGAAATATTATCTTTTCTGGTGATTCTGAATGCCACAGTAACAACCATAATATACGCGTGATGTCTCCCTAAGCAACATATACATCTAGGAAAGTATTTGGATGTAAAGAAGTCTTTGTTTTATTAAGTAGGAAAGAAAAAAACATTGATTAGTGATTAAATGAAATAAATGAGCTTACATTAAAGAAAGAGTAGCTCTGATAGTACTAGTTAAGTGAGGAAATGACTTTTGGATGTGTATAACATTGAAGTATTTACTCTTTTTCTGAGGAACCGGTCACTTGGAACTTCAACATCTCATTGCCATTGAGTTGGAAATATAAAAAGGCAGAAGGCAATGAGAGGGATGCTGCTTATCCGTGGCTCCTTCACAGGAGAAGGAAAACATCTCTATTGAATTCAAATGAATATTCATTCCTCCATTAGGCAGACATATGATTACAGTGATATAAACACCCTCTTTATGGTCTTCACTAGTTTGAGAATTAGCTCTGTAACTAGTTTTTGCTTCCACTTATGTGGGCCATAATTGAAAAAAAAATTGAGTTCACTTTATGTTGACTGAAGAACTTCATTTGATCAATTGCTAGAAATTACAGATAGGCATATGTGTGCTCAACATAAAGAAGACATT
The DNA here is from genome assembly GCA_004027655.1 of Graphiurus murinus. Classification (NCBI taxonomy): domain Eukaryota; kingdom Metazoa; phylum Chordata; class Mammalia; order Rodentia; family Gliridae; genus Graphiurus; species Graphiurus murinus. Next base: position 4,621 of record PVLC010019137.1, on the reverse strand, counting down.
TCTAACTACCTAACTAGAGAAGATTATGAATGAAAAGTGCTACCTTAAAACAAATCTGTTTCTGTTCAGGACATGCGATCCCTTGGATACTTGACAAACACTTGGGACATTTTATTAGAAAATTTCTTTAACACCATCTTTGTGCAAAATCTCAACTTTTCATTTATTATCATTTTATAGCTACTGCTATTAAATTAACTTTAAAATTCCACTTTAATTGTAGTTGCTTTTTTATTGCTGTTGTTAAAATGGTTGGCCTCAACCTAAGATATCACATCTATGAACTTCAGGAATCAGTATGCTAGTAATAGTTTTTTTGTTGTTGTTTTTTATGATACTGAGGTTGGAATCCAGGGGCATTCTACCTCTAAACTATACCTCCAGTCCTATTTTATTTTTTTTTTTGATACAGAGTCTGCCTATGTTGCTGAGGATCTTGTTAAGTTACTAAGGCTGGCCTCCAACCTGCTATACACCTTCTCAGCCTCCCAAGTACTGGAATTACAGGAGTTAACCACCATAGACCGCTAATAGTTTATTTTTCTACTGCAGATTAAATAAATTGATAGGTATTAAAATTTACAATATCAATTTGTGTATCTCCTCTCATACACCAACCTCAGGAACAGTATTCTACATTGAAAAACATGACTATTTAGTTTCCTTTCAACCACAAAATGTCATAGTTCCCTAGATTTTTGCATTATATATGCATTTTTATTTGTGCATTTTATGTATTCATACTCTCATATTTATGAGCATAATTATGTATGGCATATGTGATATTGATGATTAATTTTTAGGTCTGAGCATGGTTGCCACTGCAACAGTGTTTGGCAATAAAAATATATCTATTTCCTCTCATATAAACTGGTATAAAACTGCTTGGCAGCACTTCACTGCTTTATAAATTAAGCCCAATGGGCATTTCTGCTTTAAGCAATGTCTTCATGCAGTAAGATATATTGTAGACCAAGTTTGTTAACCTTTAAGAAAATAAATTTACCCACCAATAGTTTCACAAGCTATTGCATGGCTTGTTGAATCTTCAAAGAAACTGACTGCCTCTCACCTTTTCAACCCTTTCAAGCCCCTATCTCACTTCTACTTTATGTTACAGATATGCTGGTTCTCTCTGAGTAGTTCTACATCTCCACACTCTCTTTTAATTCCCATATGTCTTTCCATTTGTCAAGCAATAGCTTCCTCTTTCCTTTTCTGCACAATTCCCATTCAATCCACAGTTGTTACCTTTCAGGGTTCATCTGAGGCTATCTTTTCTAAACCTTCCAGTTAGGACAGAGTCTTTGTTATATATTAACAAACCTTGCTCTACTTCCCCTTTCATAACATGTAACACAAGTGGAATTACTTATTCAATATCTAACTGTGTCCCTGAACATTGCATTGACTTTTAGTTTACAGTTTTATGAACTTAAGCATGTGTGTGAATTTGTAAACCATCATCATATTTAATATACTAAAAATGGTTTAAGTACAAAGAACTCCTTCCTGCTATTGTTGATAATCATATTCCACCAAGCCTCTAAATGCTACCACTTCTAATCTCTTTTTCACCACCATGATTTTGTCTATTTGGGAAGACTGCCTAAATGGAATCACACTTTTTATAAACTTTGGAGGCTGGCTTCTTCCACTCACAACAATGCATCAGATTCATCTATGTTCTTGCATATAGCAATAGTTCATTTGCTTTTAATTCTCACATGCATTGTATACTGTTATGTATCTTCTGTTATATACTCATACAAATTAATTTCATTGCCTTAAAAAAAATAAAATCCTGTACTTAACCCCATATTTCTGAATCTTTCCAAGTGTCAGTCATCTTAGCTCATCTGACCTTTAGTCAGCCTGAATATTCTAGGATGTCAGCCATCTTAGCTCATATGACTTTTGGTTGAACTCAGTCTTCTGCCTTAGCGCAGGTAAACTTTAGTTGACCAGGAATCTTCCAGAATGTTTAACTTTGTTTCAAATTTGCTGTCACTCTTAGAAAGTAACCAGTCTCACAGAGTTGTGAACCCCAGCCCTCAACAATCAGGGCAAGGGGCAGAATCACATTAGGGATAAAAATAGAGTGGACTGCCCACTCTGTGCTTGCTTACTAGACTTTTTGTTGGTTGCACACCCTTCTGCAGAAGTAAATTGCCTTGCCAAGTTACTTTCAATTTCATGAGGTTTTATTTGTGGCTTCCCTAGAATCCATTCTAACACTACTGAAGGATATCTTATTCCTTCAAGATTGGGAAATAATGACTAAAACTTCTATAATGGCTTATAATTTATGTAGTATGTTATTATGTGATAATATATCAACTAAATGCTTATAATACCACATTGTCTTTTCAAGTGGCTATATTTTTGTAATTATACCAGTGATAAATGAGAGCTCCCACTGTGCCACATTCTTACTAGGTTTTGATTTTGTCAGATTTTGGGGGAGAGGTTGGAAAGTTTATTGTTACTAATAGGTGCATAGTGATAGCAAATATTTTAACAAACATTTCGTCGTTTTTATATCCTATTTTTAAAAATTTTATATCCTCTTTTTAAAAATTTGAATGCATCACTTTTTAAGAGAAAAGTACTTTAGACATTATTTTCTAATAATTATCTGTATAAATTAGGTCATAGAGTTTTTTTCATGTTTTCTTCTGAATCTTATATATTTTTATGCTTTAAATAAAGATCAACATTTTTTTCATAAAGGAAGGATAATAAATGTTTTTAAATATTAAAACAGCATAGTCTTTTTGTGAATATTTTAGTATTTCTTCTCTTTTTAAAACCATTACACTTTGCACATTTAAAAAAATGTGAAACATATTTTGATGGTACGCCTGATGACCACACAAAAACATGCTCGACATTGGATCTGGCCCGTGGACGATAGTTTGCCAGTCTCCTTCTCTAATCTGTTGTCAGTTTTTGGTTTGCTTGGTTGTTTTTTGGTATACTGTTATATTTATTTTGTCTAAAGGTGTACCAGTTTTTCCAGAACAATTGATCTAAATTATTATATTTTCTTTATCAAATTGTCTTGTATTTATTGAAAATCTAATACTATATTTGTGTGTATCTGTTTTAAATATTTTTCTGGAATCTTTATTTTGTCCCATTAACCCATGTCTACCCCTTGTCAATTTTACAGTTTCTTAATTTTGGTAGCTTTATAGTAGAACTCAGTATTGAATAGTGAAATTCCTTAAAGTTAACTTTTAGTTTCTGAGTGTGTTTGTCTATTATAGCTTGTCTCTTTATACAACTAGCAATCAGTTTGTGTTTATAGAAGTTCTCTAGAGATTTTAATAGGAATTGCATTAAACCTGTAGATCAATTTTTAAGGCATTGATATTGCTGCTATGTTGAATCTTTTAAACCATGAAGGTAGAGTATATCTTTATTTACTCAGATCTTTTATGATTTAATTTACTGGTGTTTTGTGGTTTTGAGGATAAAGACTGTATACATACTTTATTATATCTATAACCTAAGCATTTCATACTTAAAGCCTATTATAAATGATGTTGGTATTTACTTTCAATTTTCAGTTGTACATTGCAAGTATATAAAGCTTAAACCTACATATTAGTTTTGAAAGTTTTATTGTTTATGTATTTGTTTTAGACTATTTGAGATTTTCTACATAGAAACGTATTCTGTTTTTGAATATGACTGTTAATTCTTCTTCTTTTTCAGTTACTAAGTCTTTTATCCCTCCCTTCCTCCGAGTTGCACTGGCTAGAACATCCAGTATTGAATAGGAGTGCTTAGATTGAACTTCTTTGTTGTTCCCAATGTTAGGATGAAAGCGTTGAATTTTTCTTTAAATGTCATGGTAGTTGTAGTTATTTTTTCCAAGATGCCTCTGTTAGTTTGAGGACTTTCCTTGTAGTCTTAGTTTTTTATCATGAATGGATATTGAATTTTGTCAAGTGCATTTTCTGCATCAATTGATATTATCATGTCTTTTTAATTCTTTATTTGTTGATAAAGTGGATTACATTGATTTTTGAATTGAACTAGACTTGAATTCTTGAGATTAATCCAACATTGCTGTAATATTATTTTATACACTTTTTCAACTTGCTAATATTTTGTTGACAATATTTTGAGTCTAGGTTCATGAGAAATATTGATCTTTAGTGTTTTCTTTTTGTAATATTTTTATATGGTAATATTTGCAGAGTAATTCTGCCCTCATGTAATGAGTTGGAAAGTAGTGCCTCTTCTATTTCCTTGGAAGAAATTTTATAATGAATATGTCATTTTCTTCTTAGCTATTTTGTATAATTTGTCAGTGAATATTTCCTTTTTACAAAGGTGTGTGTGTGTGTGTGTGTGTGTGTGTGTTTTAGTGAGAATTGAACCCAGGGGAATTGCGACTTTGTGCTACACCCCAGGCCTATTTTATTTTTTATTTTAAAACAGGATCTCAAGCCAGGTGTGGTGATGCATGCCTGTAATCCCAGTATTTGGGATACTGAGACAGGAGTATTTCAGGTTCAAGGGTAGCCTCAGAAACTTAGTGAGACCATTTAAAAATAAAAATAAAATTGGACTTGGGTTCAATTCCCAATACTGAAAAAAAAAAAAA